>PITA01030906.1:0-10343 GCA_004023965.1 Spilogale gracilis
GTCCTGACCCGGGGGGTCCGAGGGGACACTGTCTGACCTGTGGAGTCTGAGGGGACACGGTCCTGACCTGGGAGGGTCTGAGGGGACACAGTCCTGACATGAGGAGTCCGAGGGGACACTGTCTGACCTGGGGGGTCTGAGGGGACACGGTCCTGACATGAGCAGTCCGAGGGGACACTGTCTGACCTGCAGGGTCTGAGGGGACACTCCTGCCCCAGGGGTCCGAGAGGACACAGCCTGGATTTGGGGGCCCCAAGGCACATGGTCCCACCCTGAGGTCCAGGGGACCCCAGCTTGAAGGCCAGGAGGGGAGGGCCCAGGAGACTCACGGTGCTCTCAGGCCTGCTGAAGGGGATCTGCAGTCGGTCCATGGCGTCGATCATGGCGCGCATGGAGACGAAGATGTTCTGGTAGACGAGGGGCCGGAAGCCCTTGCGGTCATCCTCCGAGTAGCCCGCCCCGTGGATGATCCGCATCTGCTTGATGAACGTGCTCTTCCCGCTCTCGCCGGGCCCTGGGGAGGCAGACGAGCAGCTCAGCCCCGCGGGTCCTGCCCGTGCCCCCCCACGCCTCCATGGCCCCAATCCTGGCTCGGCAGGGCCACGTGCTATGACCCGGGGCCAGTGCCTTCCCCTTCTGGGCCTCAGTTTCCCCAACTGAAAGACGGGGTTCGCAACAGACCCTGCCCGCCTGCTCCCAGGAAAGGAGTTCACTGTGAGGGGCTCCCGGGGGCAGGGGTGGGGGAGCGGTCAGCAAACTCTGCCTGACGGGCAATCCAGCTGGCCGGCTTTTACACCTCTGATGCTTTTTACCGGTGTAGTTTTTACATTTTTAAATGATGGAAAGGGATATTTTTTTAAAAGGCCATTTCGTCCCATGTGGAAATGATATGAAACTCATGGGCCAGTGTCCATAAATAAAGTTTTATTGGCACACAGTCGTGCTCGTGTGTGCATAAATGGTCTATGGCTGTGTCCTGGATACAAGAGCAGAGTTGAGCAGGTGGACGGGGCCGTCTGGCCCCCAGGACCGAGAACGGTTGCTCTCTGCTTGTACAGAAAAAGCTCGCGGGGCCCTGGCTCCCATCATCACCACGTTAGCATTCCCCGTCATCAGTAGCAGTAGCCTTGACTACGGTGAGAATCACTGTCATTATTATTTGCTATAATAATTTTGGGTAGAGAAACTTTTATGAAGGAAATACAATAGAATAAATAGTGTTCAGCTGCCTATAGCCGAATGTCAGAGAAGGCTTCTCAGTGGAGGTGACTTGTGGACTTGAGATCTGGTCTGGGAAGGTTGCTCTTGTGCCAAAACATGGAGGAAGAGCCTATCACTCAGAGGGCACAGCCTGTGCAAAGGCCCTGGGGCAGAACCAGGCCTGGTGTGTTGGAGGAACAGCGAAGAGGCCATTTGGCTAGAGCAGAATGAGTGACGGAGGAGGGGAGGGGAGGGGAGGGCAGCGAGGGGATGGGGCAGGTGGTACAGAGCCTAGGGGACCTCGGAGAGGACTTGGACATTGAGCCCGGGGCGGTGGGAGTCCTGGAGGGTGGTCGGTAGTGGAGGACCTGACCCACCCTCGCAGGTGCCCTCTGGCGGCTACTGTTGCGAAGACAGGCTGTGGAGGGCAAGGGCAGGCTAGGCCAGGTGGGGAGAAGGGGACGTTTAGGAGGTATCAGGGGGAAAGGCTCAATAAGACCTTGCTGAGGGACCAGAGGGGTCCTTGCTGGGCCAACTACACAGTTTTCGGGGCCAAGTGCAAGATGAGGCCCTTCGAGCCCAGGGCGCTGCGGGCCTGCCCTGGTCACACACCCAGGAAGCCGACCTTGGGCTTGTGACGGTATCACCAGGGTCTTCATCAGCCCGGGCTGGAAGGCCAGAGACCAGGGCTCAGTCCCGCCGCCGTCTGAGTGCTGGACTCTCCCTGTGTGCCTGTTTTCCCATCTGTCAAATGAGTGTGACAGCCAGGCGGGGGGACCAGGAGGCTCCTCCAACCCCTTCCTCACCTGCCCAGCTCCTGGGGGACAGCGGCGGGGGACCCTTCCAGGGGTATGGCGGGCTGGAAGGAGGAACAGGAAGCAGCAGAAAAGGAAGGGGTGGTCTGGTTGGAGCCCAGAAAGAGGAAATGGGGCAGAGGGAGCAGAGGGAGCAGAGGGAGGTGGGCGGGGGGAGAAAGGAGGTGTCGTCTTACAGCAGCCCCCCAGAAGCTCTCTGTCCCCACATAGGTGAGGGCGACAGGGCAGGCTGGTGTGGCAGCAGGTCCTTGTAAAGTCCCCCGAACTCGAGGTCTAAGAGACAGACGTGCTTTCCTCTTGCCTGAGGGACATCAGCAGGGAAAGGGGAGAGCGGCCGGGCTGGTGCAAGGTTCTGCAGCGCGCTCATCACCTGCTCTCAGTCTCATCCCAGGGTTCCCTGCCTTGTGGTGGGGCCCAAACCCATGAAGTATTCAGGGGTAAAAAGCTGTCAGATCTACAACTTACTTGCAAGGAGATCGGGGGGAAAATGAATATGTATGCATTAAATACCTGAATATACAATAAAATAAATTGCAGATATAATTACGCATTACATAAATTATGACTACACACACATATTTGGACACATCGAGTGTGTACGCAGAGAGAGAGGGAGAGAGGGAGAGAGATGGAGGACTGAGGCAATAAGGTAAAATGCCAACATTCGCAGAAGAATCGGGCACCCCTTCTCCGCGAGGTCTGAAAGCACCTCAGACGGAAAAGCGAAGAAGGGGGTAGACACCTTTCATGCAGTGTGAATGCTGAAGGGGATGCCGGAACAGGAGACGGCCCCCCGTGGAAAACCATTCACATCCCGGGTCCCGAGTTTCCGTGTGAATTTCTCCGACACGTGAGCGCCAGGGGAAACCCTTTAGGGGTCGACGGGAACCCTCTGTGCTACCTTTGCCTTTCTTCTGTACCTCCAAAATTATTCCGAAATAAAACATTTCCCCCCAAACACCCAAACACTCCGGGCCACGGGTCCACAGGCTGAAACTCCACTGCGGAACCCGTGTGTGTCTGAGATTATGGAATCTCGGGTTCGAGGAAGGGAGGCCTCCAGCTCCCTGAATGCCCCTGTTGGGGGAACCTGCAAATATCACAGCTGGGGTCAAGCCACCACCAGCGGCCAGAGCCTCCCCTGACCGAGGGACGGCTTCCGGCTCGCTCTTCATGTGGGGAAACTGAGTCCCAGATAGGCGGATGGGACTCCCGTGGGCCATGGCAGCTGACAAGCCCCCGAGCTGGGACATAAAGCTTGTTCTGAGCCCAGAGCTCCTGGGTGTTAAGCAACATACCAGAAAGTTCCCCATAACGATAATCACAGCGAGCGTGATTCAACGCCTGGCCAAAACCGTCCGTGCCTGTCCTCAGTCAATCCTCACAAAACCTCACCCATTTACCATCTGCAGAAGACACCCAAGGATCAGAGAGGTGAGGTGATTTTCCTAGGCTCACACAGCTATAACAGCAGACTCAAGCCCTTGCGGGTCTCAAACCAACAAAATGGGATCTGGCCGGCCAGCCAGGTCAGGGGTCATCCGGGTACCAGAAGACGTCATGTGAGCATCAGACCATGTCGTCCGAGTATCAGATGACATGGTCCAGGTACCAGATGATGTCATCTGAGTATGACGTCATCGGAGTATCGGACGACGTCGTCCATCAGATGACGTCACTCGGAAGCTGGACAGCTCCGGGGGGGGGGGCGCCTACTGAGGCCAGAGCAGGGGACACTGTCCTTTGTCCTTGCAGACCTCAGGCTCCCCTGGGAGTGTGGAGGGCAATGCCAGACCTCACAAAGCAACAGCTAACTTGATTTTCTTCTCTTCTCTTCTGATTCGTTAAAGGGGTAAGAAACAAATCCTGGTCACCGCCCACGACATGGATTGTGTGACTCATGAGCGGGTCACAGGCTGAAGCCTGAGAACTCCGGCCGGCGGAGCCCCCTCTCTGCAGCCCAGGACAGTCCTGAAGCCACGAGGGATGCTGGAGCCTCTCAGCCCCCCGCTGCTGGTCGGCCTCGGGAAGTCCCCCCACGGGGCTGGGGGCCGCAGGGCCGGCTCTGCCCACCTGGCGGGCCACAAGGGAAGCGGCTGCTTCCTCCGGGGGATGGATGAGGAAGTGGAGCCTCACAGACCCTGGGAAGGGCTGCGCCAGCCCCAGGCATCATGAGACACCCGTGCGGTCCTTTCCTGGGCGGGTGGAGGCTCCAGGAAATGGCGCCTCGGGCGGGAGCTGGGGGGCCAGGCCTGGGTGGCAGGAGGTCAGGCGGCTCAGTGTCTCATGCTCAGCTCAGGCTCAGACTGGCTGCCGACCCCAGATCAATCCCGTCGCCTCCCTGGCCCTCGGTTTCCCCGTCTGCTCTCCAGGGCACAGTCACAGGGAGGTCAGATGCATGGACTGTGGATCCAGAACTAAAGGTTCTGATCCTGGCTGTGTGGCCTTGGGCTCATCGCTTCACCTCTCTGGGCCTTGGTTTCTCCATCTTCTCTACCGCAGGCACTGCACACAGAGCTGGCTCCTCCGACGGCTTCATTCTGATGCTCCCCGCTCCTCAACATGCCAGTGGCTTCCCGTCAGGGACAGACTCCTGGCCCCTCAGCCTGCTTCCTCAAAAAGATCAACCACCTCCAGGAAAAAATAACTTTTGGATTCAATTCCTGTTTTCAAGAAGGGAGGGTGGCGTGGAGGCCACCCTCGGGGTGGGAGGATGGGGAAGGTCAGCACCACAGTCCGCAGCGCAGTGCACAGGGCCACCATCAGCACGTGGGATGTGACACCCTCCCCTCCCCCCACCTGACACCGGCAGAAGGGGGGCTTCCTGCGGTGCGGCTGGCCAGGCCGGGCAGCGGTCAGAGCCCTGGGGGCCGGGGCCTCTGGCCTCCCCTGGGCCAGACGCTGGGGAGCCAGGAATGAATGAGAGGGACACGGTCCCCACCTTCGTGCTATCTGTTGTGTCCCCGGAGAGACAGACAACGGAGAACAGTGAACAAGTCTAAGAGAGTGTCAGTGAGTGAGAGCTGGGAAGAAAGATCACATCACATGGATCGAGTGGAGGAAAGAGAAGGGTAGCCCGGGAGTCTGGGAAGACTTCTCCGAGGAGGTGACGCATGGGTCATGCTGCCTGGAGTGACAGCACCAGCCATAAGGAGGCGTGGGTGATGCTGCCAGCTCCTAGCAGGAGAACAGCACGTGCAAAGGCCCTGCGGTTCGGATATATGAACTTGAGGTGTCCAAGGAAAGCTCCCGAGGCTGATAACTGAAGCCAGATGGGTAGAGGGAAAGCAGGCAGATGGAACCAGAGAGGGGACACCACCCCAAACGCTCCAGGCCTGAGAAGGACGACAACAGGTTGTGGTAGACAACTGAACACCCATCCCTTTGACAGCTTCGAAGAAACGAGCAAGTGCTTTGAAAGGCACCAACAACCAAAACCCACTTGAGAAGAAATAGCCTAGCTAGCGCTAATATTATTATTAAAAAGTGATCCATTGCACATCATACGTCACACCCTACTATTACAGGAATAGCCCACGTGGCCTGAAGAAATCCGAGATAGCTATTAAAGTAATTAAGTTCTTAATTAAAAGCTTCCAGGCTCACACAGCCTCATTGGTGACTTTACTAAACTTTAAAGAAAACAAAATAGTCCATGAAAAAAGCAAAGAAGCCGAGAGGCCACCCAAAGATGGTGGGAGGAAGGAGCAGGGGCTGAGGTCTGGGAGGCCGCGGGCGGAGTCTGGTGCGGGCTGGCCGTCCCCTGCCAGCTTCCTCGCAAAACTAAATTGGGGGCAGGGGTCTTTTACCAGGACTAAGTCTAAGACTAGCGTGAGAAGGGCCCTGATTCAGGCCCAATCCTGGAGGCCCCATGTTTCTACTCCTCGGGGCCCCGGCCCACGGAGCCAGGGAAGAGCGAGGCCATGGCCCAGATGGCCAGTGTCCTGGGCCTCCACACCTTCCCCGCCCGCCGGCTCTGGACGTCCCGCGCAGGGCAAGGCCGGCGGGGAGTGGACATGTGAGCTGGCCAAGACTTGGAGCTTCCCGGGGCCACGATCTCCGAGCCTTACAGTCCTCCGGCCCCACCACGCCTCCCTTGCACCTTGTTTTCTCCTCCTCCTTGCTCTTTTGCTGCCAGAAATTATTTTATCTTCTCGTTGGTTTATGGGCTAACGCCTGTCTCCCCCATGGCAAGAGATGAGGTCCACAGAGGCCGGGACAGTGCCCGTGTCCATGGCTGCTGCACCCCAAGAGTCACTCACTGCATCTTGAGTGAATGAATGAATGAATGAGGAATGAATGAATGAGTCAATCGGTCCCTCAGTCAGAGCTGACTGGCAGTGCCGGGCCCAGGGGGCCCTGCGGATAGTCAAGCCCTCCATGGGGCAGGCCGCGTGGCCGGGGAGAAGGCGGGAGGGCCTGTGTAGACGGCCAGCGGGCGAGGCCTGGGCAGGCGGCAGACCTGAGCTCACCGCTCCCTTCCCCCCGACACCGCCGCCCGAGCCGGTAGGACGTGCTGGGCCTGCCACCCTGGGGCCACCTCTGCTCCAACATGCGCCCTGCGCGGTGGCCAGGCCTGGACCTCAGTCTTCTCAGCCCGCAATGGGCTCGCGGACTGTCCCGGCCTGGGGGGGTCCGGTCCCCACCCCGCCCCCCCCCACCGCCCCCCGCCCACTCACCCAGCAGCAGCAGCTTCAGCTCCCCGCGGTCCCGTTTCTTCTGCTCCAGGAGGATCCTGTTGATCTCCTGGTCGATGCGGGCCGCCGTCTTCTCATCCTCGCTGAGGCACCAGGGACAGCAGTGCCAGGTCAGCGAGCGCGCCATGGCGGGGGTCTCAGTGGGCACGAGGCCGCATGGCCCCGGCCCCCCGGGGAGGGCACCCCGCCCGGCCGGCCCCAGGGAAGGCTCCTGGCAGCGGCCGGCGTTGGGTGGGGGCACGCTCTTCTCGGGAGGGGGTCACCCCCGGGGCCCCTGACGTCCTGGCCTTGGGCACCGAGCGCCCCGCGCGGCAAGGCCTGAATGCACCGGCGGGTGGGGGCAGGAGGAGGAGCCCCAGAAGGTGTGGAGGCTCAGGGTTCCCCGCCCATTTGCAGACCTGCCCAGCCCCGCCCTGCCCTGCCAAACTGGTTGAGGGTGGGAAAGGCCCCGACCACAGTGTGCCTCCCGCAGCACCCGCTGGGCCCTCCTTCCTCATTCTGGAGAAGGGGTGGACTCCATCCTCCTGAGGCCTCTGACGCCACCTCCAGGCTGGCCCCGGGCCCACCCCTCCTTCCCCTCCTCAGAGCCAATTAGAGAGATCATCAGAACACCAATAATGATCTTTTTCAAAAAGCAGTGAAGCCCGGAGACTCCCATTCAGGGCAGTTTCCCGTCACCCCCACGAGGGGCAGAAGGGCAGACTGAGGCATGGAGCCCAGACGGGACTTGCCAGGGCGGCCCCCGGGAGGCACCGGCGGAAGGACAAGACCGGGCTGGGAGTCCGCGGGGCCCCAGGCTTGAGATGCTGACCAGGCAGCCCTGGGGAGGGGCCGTTCCTTCTTCCCGCAGACACGTATTGAGTGCCTACCGTGTACCAGGCACACTTGTAGCCTGACAGGAAATGAAAGGGCACAAGGCTGGGCCTCCCTGCCAGCACCCTAGACAGAGACACAGAAGAAGAGACACGGTCTTTAGACATATTCCAGCCTGTTGGATGGCGGTACGTTCTGAACATGAAATAAAGCAGAGCAGCGGGTAGGGGATGTTGGGGGGTTGGGGCTGGGGGCTGTCAACAGGGGGTCAAGGAAGATGACCCGAGGCACCAGGACGACTTGGACAGGCAGCCTGGGTGCGGGGGACCTTGGGAGACAGAGCCATTCAGGGAGAGTTCAGGGACCCTCCTGACAAGGTCGGGGCGCCTAGAAGCAGGTCGGTGACACGGGGGTGGGGGATACCTGGCTACTTCCTGGATGGACACTCACAGCAAAGGGGGAGGTCTTGGGTTGTCTCCAATCCCATAGGCCTTTGCCCTTTTGGGGTGCAGAACTAGAACTTTCTAGTTCTAGAAAGTTCCAGAAAGTTCCAGAAAACCCCTCCCCCTGGCGATATGCATAATTCAGGAGCCTCTGGACACCTCTCAGGCGGCGGCAGCCAGGCTCAGAGAGGGTGAACCCAGGGGCCGATCACACAGCAGCAACCGTCAGCCCTCCCCCACGCCCAGGCAGCGAGACCATGCGGTTTTCTTTGCTGTTGATTCATAACGAATGGCAGATGGGAAGTTCGATAGGGGCCCCCCGTGGGGTCACCGGGGATCGTAGGCGCTGCCCTGCTCACCCGCCCTCCCGCCCACAACCGGATGGCTGTGAGGAGAGGTGCTCCCCGAAGCTGGAGGCCCGAGCAACTGCCTTCTCAGTCTCGGGGCAGATGAAGAAAAGCAGAAATAGGTTTGAGCCAGGCAGAGCTGGGAGGGCCGCGGAACAGAAAGGACCAGCTCGGCAGAACCGGGAGGCCCCACTGAGTCACAGACCGGAGCAGGAGTGGAGGCACGTGCGGGGCGTGGGACATGGAGGGTACCCCTCTCACCGAGTGCTCCCCAAGCGGACACCAGGTCCCCACACGCCACAGGAGGCGCAGGCTGTGGGGCCTTGGCTTACCCCTACCATCGCTCGTGGCTCCCAGGGGCCTCAGAGGAAACGACCCAGCTCCTCCATTCCCCCCTCCACCCCCCTGCGCCAGGGAATCTCTCCAGCTTCAAAAGAAATCTCCCTTCCGGTCCCTTAACAGGCGAGCTGCTTCCTGTCCCCCCCCCCCCGCCCCCACCAGCCAGTCGCTGTTCAGGACATCTGTCACGTTTTAGTTCATTCGGGAATTCCAGGGTGTGCTCGTGTGCATATTTTTAGCACTCATAACATAAAACACAAATATACAACCTAGTAAATTGTGAAATTGACAGCCACGTGATCGGCACCCCGGCGAAGGATGTCGTCAGCCCCGGGAGGGTGCTCTCAGATATTCCTTCCTTCTGCCCAGTGGCCCCCATGGCTCTGACTTGCACGGTGCTCTGTGTCTGGGGAGTACTTTTTGGTAGTAAGATCTGTCTTCTCCTTCATTTCTAAAACTGACATGGTGTACTCACTTTCTTGGGTGTGTGGTCCTCCGAGTTTCCACAGAGGTACAGGGTCGTGGAAATCACCACCCGCACCGTAGCTAGAATGTGGTTCCAGCCCCTGAAAATCTCTGTCCAGCTACCCTCTCCTGGGTCATCAGACCCTCACCTGGGGCCCCAGTCCCTGGAAACTGCTGTCTTCGTTGCCATGATTTTTAAAATATATTTCAGGCTGTCATATCAAGGCCAGCCGACTCCGTATGTAGCTGTCCGGTTCGGCTTCCCTCCTTTGGGGTCTGAGATTCGTGTGTCCAAGCGGGTCATGGGGCACCACCGAGCAAGGTTCACGCACAGAAGACGGGTCGCAGTCTCCCATGCAGGATGATGGTGACGGCGGCTGCTACAAACATTCGTGTTCGTTTCTCCAGGATAAATCCGTCGAGGAGGGATTTGGGGGGCCGGGATCTACAGGGCACCGCTGCACATGCCCAGCCGCGGAGCATGACACACCCCAATGCTCGGCGTCCTCTTCAACACGTGGTGGGGCGCGGAGGTTTCATTCCAGCGCTTCTAAGACCCTCGCGAGGGCCTCTCCTTCTAATCAGGGTCCCTGGCCGAAGGAACCGTGTCCAGGCGCCATCCGTGGATCGTCCTCGCGGAAGCATCTAGTCACGTAACATATCGTTTCTTTGGTGCGTTGTTGTCTTTTGACTGTATTTGGAGAATTCTCATATGGCCTGGAAATCAGTCCTTTATTGGGTATGTGGTCGGCAAATACTTCCTCCCAATCTGCAAGTTGGTTCTTCATCCCCTTTGCCTGGTTTTGTCAAAGTTCTCAATGTCAATGCTGCCCAGTGTACCCATTTGTTAAACTGTGGATCATGCCTTCAGTGGCTTTTTTTTTTTTTCCCCTGAGAACTCCGCCAAAGCCAAGGCCGTGAGGACGTTCTCTGTTCTTTCCTTCCGGGAGTTTTACACATTAATTAATTATTAAGATTTTATTTATTTTTTTGAGAGAGATCACGAGAGAGAGCAGAGGGAGAAGCAGGTTCCCTGCAAGTAGGGAGCCCAGTGCAGGACTTGATCTCAGGACCCTGGGATCATGACCTAAGCTGAAAGCAGACACTTAACCCACTGAGCCATCAGGCGCCCCTACAGGTCACATTCGCATCTGTGGTCCTCGTGTTCATTTCTTTCTTTCTTTTTTTTTTAAAATAAAGGATTATTTTTAAAAAAAAGATTTT
>PITA01030907.1:0-15906 GCA_004023965.1 Spilogale gracilis
AAAAAAAAAAAAAAAAAAGAATATCCAGGAGTCCTCGAGTGCAAATGCAAGAGCTTATCTTTGTGTTTCAGCCTGCCACTCTTATCAACTATAATTTTTTATTGAAAACCCACTATATTCCTGATGAAATTCTAGGCCCCTTGAGAATTCTCATAGCATGAAGGTGATGGCCAAATCTTTGCCTTCAATGAGAACACATGCTGACGAAAACATTTCCTTTTGATCTGGGGCCAACTGCTAAAGTTGTATGTTTGAACACATGGATGTCTTCTTTTACAAGCAAAGCACAAAACCAGAGGCTGAACAACACTTTTAGAAGCAAAAAAATCTGTGATCATTATCTGGCTTTCCAGAAACATCTGGAATTTGAGTTTCTATTTTCATTACTCTGGAAAGCAATAAGCTTCCTCCTCATTCACCTCTAGGTGACCTTAGTGTAACGTCCTTAAAAGGGGCCCCATATTTGTCTATGGAAGTCACATCTAAGACATTGCCTGAATTATCTTGTGATTCATGTCTGCCTTGGAAGTGAGCTAGGAATGACTCTTAAGGTGTAAGAGTGCTTCTGTGCTGGCATTTAACTTATTTTCATAGGACCAACCTCTTCCAAATTTCCAGATAATTTGTAAATGTTAATTCTAAAATTATTTGGTCCTTTTGCTGAAATCAACTAATTCAGGGTAAATAAGGAAAAAGATCTTGCAATAAGGTTAGTTTTTCACTTTTTGCTTTTTTATTATATTCTTTAAAATTAGAAATCTAATTTTAGCAATTTAGCACCCCTCCCAATACCTGAAAATGTTACTGATCAAGTGCACACCTCAGAACATAGCTGGATTAAACAATTATTACAGTACCTTATACAAGTCTTGATTGCCAAATAAGCTTCCCAGTTACTCAAATTATTACTAATGCAACGTGAGATTAAATGCAATAGATGAAAGAGCATAAGAAAAACTAAAGGCAGTGGCATGTGTTTTCTATGGCAACAGATTATGGGGTCCCCTATCTTCCACTTAAGGCCCCACTAAGTGTTTTTAACATGGAAAAGGAGAAATTAAAAACTATTAACACACAATCAAGGATATATGATTAGAACCATAAGGCCTCTGGGATGACATTAAAAGACTTCATCATCCCTAGAAGTCACAGGGCAGACATGACTGAGAACAAAGGTCTAACTGTTATATATAAAGTTATAACATCATATTATCAAGTCTCTCACATCACTGTAAGACCACTGGTGAGGAAGGATTGAGAATGATCAGCGTTGGCTGGAGACATTTGGACAGAAATGAATAAGGTAGAGAACTCTGTGGTAATTTTTTGGTTTTGTTTTTTTTTTAAAGGAGCTTTACTGAGATATGATTTAATAAACTCCATGTATTTGAATTGTACAACTTGATATATTTTAACAGACACACATACAGAGACACAAAACTATCATCACAATCAAGATAATTGACATAGCCACCATCTGCAAAAGTTTATTATCCCTCCCACTTGCAACTTCCTTCCCTGCCCAGCCCCATGCAAACCACTGAACTTTTTATTATTATTTAGATCAGTTTTTATTTTCTATAATTTTATATAAATTGACTCAGTATGTACTATTTTGGTCTGCCTTCTTACAGTTGGCATAATTGTTTTGAGACTTTTGTATGTTTTTGCATGTCACATTCATTTTTATTTCTAGTAATCCATTGCAGTATTATTAGAGTATTCCATTGTACTAGTATTCCATTGTGTGAATATAACATATTTTGTTTATCCTTTAACTTGGTAATAGATATATGAGTTGTTTCCAGTTTTTGTCTCATACACAAATAAAGGTGTTATGAACATTTGTGTATAAGTCAATGTGTAGACATAATCTTTTATCCTTTGAAGGTAAATAACTAGGATAGGCTCTCAGGGTTATGCAATATATATGTTTAGCTTTTTAAGAAGCTGAAAAACCATTTTACACAGTGGATACACCATTTTATATAACCACAAGTATTATGTAATCGTTCCAATTCCTCCATATCCTCACCTAACCTTGGAATGATCAATATTTTAAATTTTTTGTCATCTTTTAAGGATATACTTATTTATTTGAAATAGAGAGCTGGGGGAGGAGCAGAGGAAGAGGCAGAGAGAAAATCACAAGCAGACTCCATAGAGCTGGATACAGGGCTCAAATTCACAACCCTGAGGTCTTGATCTGAGCCAAAACGAAGAGTTGGATGCTTAACAGACTGTGCTACCAAGACACCCTAAAATTTTTGCCATTTTAATAGATGCATAGCTATAACTCTTCAAAAAATCAATATGAAGAAAAGCCAATCAATTGAAATTTACCCCAGAACAACACAAATAATAGAGCTGAGAAACAAAGATATTGAATCAGTAATGATATCTATATTCTATATGTTCAAGAAGCTAGAAGAAAGACTCAAAAAGTCAAGCAAAAACATGGAAGATGTAAAAGATCCAAACAATCTTTTAAGGATTAAAACAAAAATGTCTGATATGAAAAGTACACCCAATGATACAAACTGCAAAGCCTTATAAGAGAAAAAACATAGTGAATCTACAGATGTAGTGCTAGCAATTATCCAAAGTCAAAGGAGAGAAAATCAGACTGAAAAAATAAACAGAGTATCAAAGAGCACAACTAAGTAACCAAATATATTTGTTTGGGGAGTCCTCAATGGAGGAGATAGAAAAGAAAAAATATTTGAAAAAGTAATGGCTAAAAAATGTCCATAATTGAAGCAAACTATAAATCCACAGATTCAAGAAACCATGCAAACCCTAAGCACAAGAAGAAGAAGAATTGGAAGAAGAAAAAGATTATACCAACATTGCTTAAAGTTAATGATTAAGAAAAAAATTTGAGAGACTCCTGGGTGGCTCAGTCAGTTAAGCATCTGACTCTTGGTTTTGGCTCTGGTCATGATTTCAGGGTCCTGAGATCAACTCCACACTGAGCATGGAGCCTGCTTAAGATTCTCTCCCTCTGCTCCCTCCCCTGTGCTCATGAGTGCACTCTCTCAGAAAAAGAGGGAGTGAGGGAGGGAGGGAGAGAGAGAGGAAAGAATGGAGGGAGGGAGGGAGGAAGAAAATTACAAAAATTTTAAAGCAGACAGAAAAAAGAAGCATGTGCACAAGAACAGAGATAAGGATGAGAGCATAACTCTCATTAGCAATGATATAAATCAGAAGACACAAGAGGAGGGACACCTTGCTGACTCAGTCAGTTAAGCATCTGCCTTCAGCTTCCACTTTGTCTCTCCTACTTGTATGTGCATGCTCTCTAATACATCTTTAAAATTTTTTTAATTAAAAAAAGAGACACAAAAAGAAAAAAAAACTGTTAATCTAGAATTCCTTACCCAGAAAAAATATCTTTCAAAAAAGAAAAGCAAAATAAGAATTGTTTAAGACCTAAAAAAGCTGGAAATTTTTATTATCAGCATGTCTTCCTTAACCTTGGGTAGTTTCCTTACCTGCAAATACTTATCACTACTAAATCAACTGACTTTAATTCAGTGAAGTTTCTAAAGATTTCTGGAGTTATTTCTCTATGCAGCACTCTCCTCTCTGGTACTCTACTCTGAATACTTTAGCAGACTTGTTCTCCTCTGCTTCTAGCTCCTGAGAAGGAGGAGGCCAGTGGGAGGCCACTATGCTCTTCCTTCTACTCTTCCTACACTATGGCCTAGAAATATTCTCTAGGCAGTAAGCTTGGCTATTCTAGAACTCACTTTATTTGCTTCTCCTCTCTCAGGAATCCCTTCCAGTGTTCCTGGCAACAATTCCAGTTACTTCTTGATGTATGATATTTGAAAACCACTGTTTCATAATTTTTTCCAGTTTTTTTAGCTAGAGGGCAAATCCAATCCCATTATCCTATCTTGACTGGAAGTTGAGACTGGAAAATTTAAACTTCAAAATTCCTCTTAGCATCCTTTGCCAGTGGAAAAATCCTCTCCCAACAATCCTCTGGAAAAAAAATAATATTTTAATGACTGATTCTCAACTTGATGCCCATTCTTGTCTGAACATATCCTGCTACCTTTCATAGCCTCTAATCCTATTAGGACATGGTCTGGACTGTGACAGCCCTATTCTGGAAGGAGACAATTTTTACATCTTACATGAACTGTACATCTCACATCTTACAATATTACATCAATGTGACTATAAGATATTATCAGTCTGGGTCAGCAAGTACCTGAGGAGCATGTGTGAAAGGGGATTCTGATGGTGTTAAGTCAATGGAAACCAAACTAAAGACTTAACTGGGGCAGATTCGTTGTCCTAAGTCCCTCCTACCAGAGTTTCAGAATTAAATTGTTATGTTGAACTCCGGGGAATAGGTTAACAACTTGCTGGGTTAAATAATAAAATACGTTATAAAGAAAATTTTATAATAAATTTTAAAATTTATAAAAAATTTATAATAAAAAAGTATGACTGAGGTGAAATTGTCAGAATTCTCTTTGCATACTATAGAAGAAAAAGGCCCAGAGCCTTCAGGATGAACCTTTTATGTGAAACTTGTTCAGCCACTCCCAGCCATAACATCTAGGTGAGCCTGGAAACAAGATTAAGCACTAAGAAACGTATTTGTGTGATGTGTCCATATCTTGAAGCACACTGTTGTGGTAGCTATCCTCTGAAGACTAGAAATGGCAGAGAAAGATGCTATTATGCACTAGGTTCACTGATATCAGTGAGAATAATGACCTCTCAGGTTAGTGAAGGTGCTTGCCAAGGTGAAGTAGGTGAAATTACCACAATGAACTGTAAGAAGAAAGTTATAACCAAAGTGTTTTAATCCACTGAAGTTTGGTAGACTTGGAGTTGCTAGTACCCAAGGGACTATTACCAGGAAACAGTCATATTCCCAAAACATTTGCAACTGAGAACATCTAGCCATTCGGGACTCTTTGTGAAGGTGAAAAAACAGTTAATGGCTGGAGTTCGATTTAACTACCTGAGAGAAATCAGGGTGCTGCTGTATGATGAAGGTAAGAAAGGCTATGTTCACAACTCAAAGAATTTAACTGGCTTCCTCTTATTGCTCCCTTACCCAATAGTCTGTTCAATGAAAAAAAAAACTCAGAAATTCAATAAAAACAAGACAACCAAGCACTAACAATGAAGGAACTGCCCATTAGCTGAGGGGCTGGTAGAAGACAAGAGGTACATAGAATGAGTGGTAGAAATTGGCAACAATAATTATCCTTTTAGGCTTCATGACAGGTACAGAGGCACAGACTTCACACCTGTTACAATACTTTTCTTTCTCCTCTTTTTTTCCCCTCATGCTTCCTTTTATGAAAAATGCTAGCAGCAACTAAGATTTAGGTTTCAGCTTGGATTAAGCCTTCGTCGAAGGTAGTTTTGGTAGTTGAAGAACCTTTTGCTTTTTCTGTGCTGGAGCCATGGCTTTTTCACTTAGATAAAGGACATGTGCAGATGTTGATGGGTGACAGAGAGATATATATCTTTGTGTGTATATATATATATATACATATAAATATATATATCATATTTTTTGCTTGTCAAGATCCTTTTTCAACCATTTTCATTCTCTTTTCTGACTAGGATGCTTGACTGAATGAACAACATCAATAATCAGTGACACCTAACTTCCAGCGGGTTTGAAGAGGTGGGCACTTTGGCAAGAGATCAGAGGAAGACAGAAAAGTAAGGACCAAACTCCCTTGCTATAAGGCTCAATAAGGTATGTTATTCGCACAGGCCATTGCTACACAGGTCACCACTCTTCAATTGGCAAACTTTATAGGACTCTTTCCTTCCGGACCACAGTACCTACATCTGACCTCTGTCCCCACAGGTATAGTAATGGCTTAGGTGACAACAAGCTCTATGCTACTACATTAACCTTTTGGGTTTCCCTAAACCCACCTTTGTAAATATCGCTTGTGAATAACGCTCTCTTAATTATCCTACTTTGTGTATGATATCTGTTTCCTGTTGGAATCTGATACAACTTACTTTTTTTCTTCCTCATTAATCCTCCTTTCTTTAGGAGCTGAATATCAAAAGAAAACGGAGAAATTAACCTTAAAGTAGATACAAGATTGGAAATATGAAGCATGATTAAAATGGGCCTAGACTTTTTAGTAACTTAAAGTGAGTAGAAATCTATGGAATCAGCCCAAAGGGTCATTAATATGGTAACATGAAAATCAGCAGAAATGGGTTAAACATAGTTGTTGTGGAGAAAGAATTAAAGCCATTTCCTCTTTGTTGTCTCTCAGAAACTACCCTTATTATACTGGGTAGCTCATTCACTGTGTAAAGTAATTTTCAAAGAGGAACAATTTCATGTAAATGAAAAGGAATCCCAAATGTCCTTGCATCTCCCAAAGAAACTTAAAAAATATCCAACTTATAAAACACAGTGACACTTTTCAAAAAATATTTTACTCTCCCTTAATTTCTGAACCCTCTGCCAAGCAAGTTTATGTTAGGGGTCAGCTCTGCAATTCTGCCAATCTAAGTCACTCATGTGTTTGCATCCTTTCCATATGGCAAATGCCCCCAAATTTTCTCCTGTTTCTTAGACTACCCACAACTTTTCTGTCTTGTGTCCTTCTTTCCAACCTTTCAATACAAAACTGAGCAAGATTTAGATCTGATCCATCGAGCAAACAAGGGTAAGCTCTGTTGTGGTCCGTTCTGTTTTGTCCATCCTCTCTATTCTGCATTACCAAAACAACAGCAAAAAGCGAAGGAACAAAACATAAAACTAAGAAATTGTTTGGCAAAACAAAACTCACCTGGAGAGTATTGGATATTAAAATGAAATGCTCAGCGTTAAAGGACAGTGTAAGAGGCATTGTTCCTGAAGGTCTATCATTCCCTTCCCACATGAGGCTGAGGAAAGCATCTAAGTGATTGGTATGAACCCAATGAACGCTAGCAATTTTTTTGCAGTATGTGAGAAAGATAGAGGTGATCTAGGTCATATTGGTATCTCCAAAAACAAACTTTTGAATGTAAAGGTTTGGAACTGAAGACTTCTTCCACAGAAAGGTTGACTATAAGATAGTCACACTATTTCCTGCATCCCATTAGTCATCATCCAGACAGTTGCCGGATTGAATAAGTAATGCATTTCCTCACACATATTACTTTTATCCAATCACTGTATGCAGATGTGGGTGAAAGGTCTCATGAGCCCACATATGTTCATTTCTGTGTTTTACATAGCAATGCCTTCTACTATTTTGATATTCTAGATTCTATGTTTTGGGTTAATGAAGAATACCTGTCATTTCTGGATTATCTTCTGTGCACTGTGTAAAATGTGATATATACAGTATCTCACACCTACAACAGCTCTTTTGGGTGTGACTCCATTAATTGAGTTTTAAAACACTTTTATAGCTTTTTATTGTATTTTACTGCACTGGAAAAAATACAACAAAATAATTACTTGTGGCTCACAGAAATTATTCCTCAGGAATATTATTTCCCTTTTGTGGATTCCTTTTTATTGGGTGCCAGGCTGGTACCATGATGGTCCTTTGTAAATATTACAGTAAGCTATAATTAAAGGTCTCCTGGGGTTTGTTTGGTTTTTTAAATACTTCATTAATTTATTTGGTGGGAGGAGAGCATGAGCAGAAGGGCAGAGGGAAAGGGAGAAGCAGACTCCCTGAAGAGTAGGGATCCCACTGCAGGGGCTCAATCCCAGGACCCCAAGATCATGACCTAAGCGAAAGGCAGACATTTAACCAACTGAGCCACACAGATGCCCTTCCCATGCAGTCTTTTTAATACTTTTGTGGAAATAAATCATACAAGAATGAGACAACAATGCAAAGAGCTTCATGGTAAATAGCCTTTCAGTAAACTTGAAAAGAACAAAGGCATTTTAGCAAAACAACCTTGAAACTATCTTAGCTCCTCTGTATCAAAGCCAGTCAGTAAAGAAGTGTTTACTGAACTCTCCTACAGAAGAGTATAGAATAGTACTCAAGCACTTGAAATGTTCCTAGAGATAATTCTGGTTTCCAGTTTACAGAATGGCTACTATCTGATGGTTTACAATAGGAGATAAAATATGCTATGGATCTTGTTTTCTTTTCTAGTACTTAGAATGGATCTGATATCATTGTCCTTGTGTGTAAGAGCTAGTTTTTGCTGCACAACAAACGATCCCCAAGGTTAGAGGCTGAACCATCCATTTATCATCATGCACAGTTCTACAGACTAACAGTTTATGTTGGGGTCAGCTCTGCAATTCTGCCAATCTAAGTCACTCATGTGTTTGTAGTCAGCTGTTAGCTTCTGGTTGGAGCCTATCCCATTGATCAAAATAAGTCGTATGATTCATTATGGGAAGGCACTACCAAAGGGCAAGTTTATAAGTAGTAGTGAAAACATTGGGGCCATTACTGCAATCAATTCACTAACTCATTTTTTTAATTATTATTCCCATCTCCTATAATAGCATCTGCTGGCCAATGAATGTCCCTGCATGCACTGTTCTCAGTGTCACTACATAAACAGTAAATGATTCAACCAAAATGTCTTCTGCTCTGTGGTATAATGACCATCACCCTTGAAGTTATGCTGCCAAGAAGAAAAATTGGAACCAACAACTTCTCACAAGATCCCAGAGGTGTAAGTGAATCTAATCAAACCACCACCAACACTAAGAACACCAAAAATAAAACATTTAGTCAAATAAATATTTTGACATCTACATTTGCCACAAAACAAAAACACACCAAGTCAATGGTATCACTGTCCTTCCCTTTCTCCTTCCTCCTCACTAAACTTTTTTTTTTAAGATTTTATTTATTTATTTGATGGACAGAAATATAGCTAGAGAGGGAACACAAGCAGGGGGAGTGAGAGAGGGAGAAGCAGGCTTCCTGCTGAGCAGGGAGCCCGATGTGGGGCTCCATCCCAGGTCTCCAGAATCATGACCTGAGCTGAAGGCAGTCGCTTAACCAACTGAGCCACTCAGGCACCCCTAAGCTTCTTATCACTCAACTGAAGTTAGCTACCTGTAATTTTGATCAAATCGAACCCAGAGGAATTTGGCACTAAGTGAAAATGGGAAACCAACTGCCACGCACACTCTCTAACTTAGGAGCTGCCAAGAAAAAATGGGCTTTTCAAATGCATTGTTTCAGAGTTTGGAGCTGCCTTCAATGGTAGAAATACAACACCCACCCTCACCACCCCACCCAATCCAAAAATCCCAAAAGAGACAGCAGAAAAAGCTATTCTACTGGTTACCTCACATAACCCCACATTGCTATTCATACACACAAAATAGCCCATTTTAGAAGGTTGCTTCAATGTACTGAGTTCAACTAAATGGTTCATTTTGTATGATTGTATGTCTTCTGAGAGCTAGTTGGTCCTGTCCTACACTGCAAATGAATTATTCTTTCATAGGAAATGTTCACTAAGTAAGAAATTGGAAAATTGTGAGTCTAGGAGAGAGAGAGGATCTGGTGAAAGTTTTTAAAGGGCCTCTTTGGGTGCTGTGTTGAGAATTGTAGGATATGCAAGAGTAGGAACTAGGAGAATAGTGAGAAGACTATCATAAGGGTCAAACCAAGAGATGATTGTGGCTTAACCTATGACATACAGTGCAGATGAAGAATGGAAATATTTAGTAAATAAGCCACATGTACTTTAAAAAGTGTGTATTCTATAGTTACAGAACTCTATAAATACCAATTAGATCAAAGTGTTTAATACTATTGTTAAGATCTGTATCCTTACTAAATTTTTGTGTAGTTGTTTCATCCATTACAGGCCAATGACATTGAATCCTTCAATTGTAACTATAAAACTGTCTGCTTCTCCGTTTAATTTTGTCAATTTCTGCTTCGTGTGTTTTGAAGTTTTCTTATTTGGCACATACATGTTTATGACTATGCCTTCCTGATGAACTAACATTTGTATCAGTACGAACTGTTCTTATTTATCTCTGATAATACTGTCTTAAAACCTATTTTTTTCAGATATTTACTATGGCTACTCTAACCTTCTTACACTTAATATTTGTATGGCATATTGTTTTTCCAACCATTTATTTTAACTATATGGAGTTTTTCAGAGTTTTTGAAAAGATTTTATTTATTTGTTTGTTTATTTATTTGAGAGAGAGAGAGCACACATGCACTAGAGAGAGCAAGCACAAGTGGAAGGCAGAGGGAGAGGGAGAAGCATGCTCCCTGCTGAGCAGGGAGCCCAACATGGAGCTCGATCCCAGGACCTGGGATCATGACCTGAGTAAGCCAAAGGCAGACACTTACTGGACTGAGCCACCCCGGCACCCTGGGGTTTTTCAGTTTAAACTATTCTGATTATATCTGCCTTTTGAACATTTACTCCATTAATATTTAATGTAATAAATTAATATGTTTGGAATTATGTCTGCCAGTTTATTATTTGTTTGGAATTATGTCTGTTTGCCCCTGTTTTTTCCTTTCTCTGTTCTCCCATTTCCTACCTTCTTCTGGTATATTTGAATATATAATTCCATTTTAATTCTACCCATTGACTTTTTGGTAGCACATGTTTTTCTCTCTGAGAGGAACTGGATTTTATAATAGCCTTAGGAATATGAAACAAAACTAAATATTTTTTGGCCCATTATGTAAGTAATCACATACTGATTATCTTTTTGTGATGTAATTTTTATCCTGTGCTCAATATTGGTGAGATTCATCCATGCTAATGCTTATACTTATAATATTAAGGGCCGAAAGAGTAAAAGCCAATGCATTGTCTAGGAAAATACATGCATCCCTAATCTCTAATTAAAACAAGGGAATGTCATGTGATTGAGATACACATAGGAATTATAATGTTCTATTTCTGAAACTGGATAGGTAGAATATGGCTATTCTACTATTATTCTTTAATCAATATATTTATATTATCTATAAACGTTTCTTTGTAAAATATATTTCTCAATAAAACCACACATCAAAAAAAAGCCTAGATATTTACCTCTTATACTTTACAACATGGAGCGAGAATTGAAGCATAGTAGCCTTGGTTGCTAAACTTGAGAAAGGAGACTAAAAAGGTACTAAACACATAAAGCTTGTCTATTTTTTCCTCATTGTAAGAACTTTTTATTTTTTGTTTTTGTTTCAATAGTGTTTGTGCACCTTTACTCACAATTTCATTCTCCATAATAAAGTCCAGGCATATATCCTCACTGTAGTTTAAACCATTAGCAGCAAGAAAGACTATGCTATAAGGAAAAATACAGTGGAGGTAAGTATAGATGTCTCTGCTAATTAACAAGAACAGCAGGATAAACAATGAAAAAGGTGAATGAAGTGTATGTTATTACTCCCAGGAAGTACATTTTCATTCAGTTCAAGGAAATAATTTCTTAAAAGCTGTTTAACTACTTTAGAAGTAAAACATACACATACCAGAAGCACTAGAGACTCTTCCAAATTAACACAATGACAAAAACCCAACATGTCTATGCTGGAGGAGTAATAGAAGTTAAGATGAATTTGTTTAGGCTCAATTAATTTTTTGGTTATTTCCTTGCCATATGAATGAGCTCATTTCTCTGTCAATGATTTAGCTGCACATATGACTATATCTTAACTCTTTGGGACTCCGTAGTATAGCTGTTCCAAAATATTTATTGTCATTAAAAAGAATGGTTTGTTTGTTTGTTTTACCTTTTCCTATAGTCTAACTTTTCACATTTTCATGAAATAGGAGTACACTACTGATTTACACCAGAGCATGAATAAACATTAAAATCATGATGCTCAGCGGAGGAATTCAATCATAAAAGATCCACGAAAATGAACTTTTGGGACTTCATCAAAATAAAAAGCTTCTGCATAGCAAAGGAAACAGTCAACAAAACAAAGAGGCAACACACGGAATGGGAAAAGGTATTTGCAAATGACACTACAGACAAAGAGCTGATATCCAAGATCTATAAAAAACTACTCAAACTCAACACCCAAAAAGATGATCACATAAAAAAATGGGCAGGAAACATAAAGAGGCAATTCTCCACAGAAGACATACAAATGGCTAAGAGACACATGAAAAAATGTTTGTCATCATTAGCTATCAGGAAAATTCAAATCAAAACCACATTGAGTGGAGAGGGGAAGATGGTGGAAGGCCAGGTGACCCCATCTCAGGGAGTCCCCTGAAGTGAGCTCAATTCCTGCAAAAAAACACTACAGGAACACTGTGAGCACCCATGAAATCAGCCTGAAATGTGATATTTCACACTTCTGGATCACCACGGGGGACAAGGAGCATCAGCAAAGAGGTAGAGAGAAGTGAGAGTGATCGGAGGGTTACCCAAAGACAAGGGGCATGGGGGAGGAAGCCCGCAGAGGTGACCCACTGGAAAGCAATATCTCAGCACGAAAGTACTCTGTGTTTGGGGAACAACAGCAGATTACAGTCAGATTCAAAGCAAACAGAAACAGAGTGCGTGAGGGGCAGCCAGGGAAACAGGGGATCGGGGGATCCGCAGAGAGAAAGGACGCCCAGGCCACAGGAGGGAATGCGGCAGAACCAGCGGAGCGGAGTCTTTTTTTTTCTGCTGCTTTTTTCTTTTTTCTCTTTTTTTTTTTCTTTACTCTGCTGCTTTTCTCTGTCGCTTCTCTCCACCCTGTGGGCCAGGCAGGGACCCCCAGGGGAGGCGATTTTGCAGACTTGCACAGGACGTGCGGGGCCGCAGGACCTCAGTCCCTCCTGCGTGGAGGTCACCACAGACTCCCTGGGCACAGACAAGGTTGCACGACCCAAACTCAGTTGCAGTTTTGTGGCGTGGGGGTGAAACGACAAGTGGGGGTTTTGGACAGGAATCAAACCAGCGTATGCACCCGCCCAGCTGTGACAGGCGGCTAAGGGAGAGGCTGTGTGGCACCCCCAATGTCCAGAGGGTTGCTAATTTTTTTTAAAAGATTTTTTATTTATTTGACAGAGAGAAACACAGCCAGAGAGGGAACACAAGCAGGGGGAGTGAGAGAGGGAGAAGCAGGCTTCCCGCTGAGCAGGGAGCCCAATGTGGGGCTCAATCCCGAAACTGCCGGGATCATGACCGGAGCCGAAGGCAGTCGCCCAACCAACTGAGCCACCCACGCACCCCCAGTGGGTTGCTAATTAAGGGCTCTCTGGGAAGGAGGTCTGGGCGCAGACATCTTGCTCCAAACTGACTTCCTCAACAGCCAGGAAAGGCCCTAAAACAACAACCCCACCCAGAGAACTGACCCTGATAACCTGTTACTATGGTCCCCAGTCCCTAGGAAGGGGACGGAGAGACACAGCCCAGGTAGAAGGGACTGAAAACAGCGCGGCAGCCCCACCCCCAGAAGGCAAGCCAGAAGCACAGTAGGACAACACCCAAACTGTAAAACCCCAACATCGGGGGAAAGGTAATTTATTAAACTCCTGGTACTGCCCCCAAAGCTGTACACTTTATTGATAGTTTTTCACCTTATTTGCTTTTTTAACTTTTTTCTATTTTTACTTTTAAAGTTTCCACTTTAAACTTAAAAAAATCATTCTCACGGTATTTGTTCTTTTCATTTTGAGCCCACTTTTTCTCACAATGTGATACTTAATACAACACTCCATAACAATTTTTTGCCTTGAAATTTTTTCAAATACATACCTGTGTTTTCTGTTGTTGTGGCTATTGCCTCTTGTTTGCTTGTGTGTTTTATCTGTTTTTTTCCCTTTCTTCTCTCTACTTTCCTCTATTTTTTCTTTTAAATATACATATAGGGGCGCCTGGGTGGCTCAGTTGGTTAAGCAACTGCCTTTGGCTCAGGTCATGATCCCGGAGACCAGGGATCGAGCCCCGCATCGGGCTCCCTGCTCAGCGGGAAGCCTGCCTCTCCCTCTCTCACTCCCCTCTCTCACTGTGTTTCTCTCTGTCAAACAAATAAAATCTTTAATAAATAAATAAATAAATAAACATATAGTTATAAGCTTCAAGGTAATCCCACATTCCTATTCAATACTACCCCTATATACAACCAGTTCTAATCTCCCTATATCTTTATAAAGTGGGCTCCTACACAATAATAACAAGACAAATTCAGGAGGATCTGAAATACTTTCTTTGCCCACAAGGAGTGTCTGCCCTCACCTTTCCCACCCTAGTCTGTCAGTGCTTCTGTGTAATTCTTTTTGCTTTGCATCATATAAATACTGGTCTTGGGGGTCATTCAGGTTGGACTTAGCTTTTTGATCTCTTCATTTACTCTTGATGGCCTTTTTCTGTACCCTGGAGTAGTTCTGTACCATATAAATCCTACCACTGGGCCCCACTCTGGCAGGGGTTTCTCTTCTTACTTCCTTTCTCCCTTTCTCTTTTTTCTTTCTTCTTCCATTTCGGTGGTGAATTCTGATTGCTCCAAGACCTTCCAGTGGCCAATTCACCTGGATAGTGGCTGATATATTTAGCTATACACCCCCTCAACCACTCATTGCCACAATGACTTGGAGGAGGAACAACCAACAGAAGAAGAACCCTGAGACTGCAACCCCGGTCACAGAATTACTGGAAATGAACATAAACAATATAACAGAAATGGAATTCAGGGCAGCAATCGTCCAAGCAATGGCTAATTTGGAAAATAACATTAGTTTCAAAATAGAAGCCCTGATAACAGAAGTGAAAGCCGAGGTTAGAAAGGCTATAGATGAGATGCAATCTAATTTAAATATGCTAACAGCTAGAGTACATGAACCTGAAGATCCGTATCAGTGATTTAGAAGATGGATTAAGGAGGAGCAAGAGAAGTCTTGGAGCAAACAGCTAAAATCCCATGAAAACAGAATAAGGGAAATAAATGATGCCATGAAACACTCCAATATCAGAATTATTGGAATCCCCAAAGATGAGAGAGAGAGAAGCCTAGAAGATATAATTGAACAATCATGGATGAAAATTTCCCAAATCTGGGGAATGAAACAAATGTTCATGTCCTAGAAGCAGAAAGGACACCCTGCAAAATCAATAAGGCCAGAAAAACCTCCAGGCACATAATTTCACATTGTGAAATTCCTGAATCAAAAAACCAAAGAATGTGTCTTAAGGGCAGCTAGGGGGAAGCGATCCCTTACCTATAGAGGGAGGACCATCAGAATAATGTCAGACCTTTCCACAGAAACCTCACAAGCCAGAAAGGGCTGGCAAGACATACTCAGGAAATTCCATGACAAAAATATGCAACCAAAAATAATGTATCCAGCAAGGTTGACTTTCAGAATGGAAGGAGAAATAAAGAGCTTCCAGGACCACCAAAGAATAAAAGATTATGCAGCTACCAATCCAGCACTACATGAAATACTAAGAGGGGTTCTATAAAAGAGAAATGAGCACAAGAGTGACACAGAAAAGAAATTTACAGAGGTAATCTATAGAAACATGAACTTCACAGGCAACATTATGTCAATAGAAACATATCTATCAATAATCACTCTTAATGTGAATGGCCTAAATGCTCCAATAAAAAGGCAAAGGGTTGCAGACTGGATAAAACAACAGGACCCATCCATATGCTGTTTACAAGAGACACATCTTGAATGTAAAGACACTTCCAGATTGAAAGTGAGGGGATGGAGGACCATCTTTCCTGCCAACGGACCCCAAAAGAGTCAGGGTAGTGATTCTTATATCAGACAAATTGGATTTTAATCTAAAGACTGTAGTCAGAGACACAGAAGGACACTACATCATTCTCAAAGGGTCTATACACCAAGAAGATCTAACAATTGTAAATATTTATGCCCCCAACATGGGAGCAGCCAACTACATAAGCCAACTGTTAAGCAAAATAAAGAATCATATTGATACAAATACATTAATTGTAGGAGATCTTAACACACCACTCT
>PITA01030908.1:0-15914 GCA_004023965.1 Spilogale gracilis
GATGGGCACCTTGGCTCTTTCCACAGTTTGGCGATTGTGGCCATTGCTGCAATGAACATTGGGGTGCATATGGCCCTTCTTTTCACTACATCCGTATCTTTGGGGTAAATGCCCAGTAGTGCAATTGCAGGGTCATAGGGTAGCTCTATCTTTAATTTTTTAAGGAATCTCCACACTGTTTTCCAAAGCGGCTGCACCAATTTACATTCCCACCAACAGTGTAAGAGGGTTCCCTTTTCTCCGCAGCCTCTCCAACACTTGTTGTTTTCTGTCTTGTTAATTTTGGCCATTCTGACTGGTGTAAGGTGGTATCTTGGAGTGGTTTTGATTTGAATTTCCCTGATAGCTAGTGACACTGAACATTTTTTCATGTGTCTGTTAGCCATTTGTATATCTTCTACAGAGAAGTGCCTCTTCATGTCTCTTGCCCATTTTTTGATATATTCATCTTTTTTGGGTGTTGAGTTTGAGTAGTTCTTTATAGATCACAAAGTATGTTTTCTAATTAGCATGTGGTTAAATTAGAAATGAATAACAAAAAGATCTCTGCAGAATTCTCAAAATGTTTGAAAATGAGATAACTATTGTGTTAAGTGGGCCATTGGTCAAAGAAGAAATCAAGGGAAATTTTAAAGTTTTTTGAACTGAATGAAAGCAAAATCACAACATAATAAAATTTGGGGGATGATGCTGAAACGCTAATTAGGAGGAGAAATTTATAGCACAGCATGCATATGTTAGAAAAGAAGAAAGGTCTTAAATCAATGACCTGAGCTTTCAGTTTAAACTGGAAACAAGCTTAACACTAGACAAGACCTAAAGCAACCCAGAGGAAAGGAGATAAAATCAGAGCAATTAATTTAAGAAATTAATTTAAAGACAAGAACAACAGAGAAAATCAATAAAAGCAAATAAATAATAGAAAATAATAGCATGGACAAATGTCGACAATATTGACAAAAGAAAGAGAGAAGTGTCAGATCACCACATCATACTGCACAGAAATAAAAAGGATAAGAGAATGCTATAAACAACTTTGTTCTTCTAGATGCAACAACCGAGATAAAATGGGCAAGTCTTAGAAAATCCCAAACAATCTAAGCTCATCCAACATGAAATAGATAACCTGAATAATCCTGTAAGTATTGACTTATTAAAGAAATGGAATTTGTAGTTAAAATACTGTCAAAAGGGAATCTCCAGGCCCAGATGACTTAAGTGGAAATGTCCATCAAGCATTTAAAGAAGAAAAACAAACAAACAACTCCACACCATCTCTTCCAGAAGAAGAAAGGGGAGAAAACTTCACAATTGATTTTATAAATCCAAAATGAACCTGAATTCCAAACCATATAAAGGTAGTAAAATAAAAAAGAACACTAAAGAACACCGAAATATTCAGCAAACTATTACCAAATCAGACTGAGCAATACAGAAAAAGAATAATACAACCAACTACAATTTATCCTGGGAATTCACAGTTGATTCATCATTTAAAAAAAAAATCGGCCTTAATATTTTAAAGAAGAAAGAATGGTAGTTGGTGGAGAAAAGGCATTTAACAAAATCCAACATCCATTCATGATAGAATCTCTCAGCAAACTAGGAATAAAAGAGAACATCTACCTGATAAAGGACATCAACAAAAAACAAACCTAAAGGAAATATTATACTTAATGTGAAAGGTTGACTGCTTTCTCCCTAACCCTGGGAACAAGGCAAGAATGTCCATTCTCACCATTCTTATTCAGTATTATATTGGCAGTCCTAGCTGGTGTGATAAAGTAAGGAAAATAATTTTTTAAAAGCATACAAAGTAAAAAAGAAATGGGCAGAAGACATGAACAGACATCGACATGGTCAACAGACCCATGAAAAAGTGCTCAATATCACTCGGCATCAGGGAAATACAAATCAAAACCACAGTAAGATACCACCTCACACCAGTCAGAATGGCTAAAATTAACCAGTCTGGAAATGACAGATGTTGGCAAGGCTGTAGAGAAAGGGGAACCTCTCTACATTGTTGGTGGGAATGCAAGCTGGTGCAGACACTCTGGAAAACAGTATGGAGGTTCCTCAAAAAGGTGAAAATAGAGTTACCCTATGACCCAGTAATTGCACTACTAGATATTTACCTTAAAGATACAAATGTAGTGATCTGAAGGGGCACGTGCACCCAAATGTTTATTGCAGCAACGTCCACAATAGCCAAACTACATAAAGAGCCTAGATGTCCATCAACAGATGATGGATAAAGAAGATGTGGTGTATTTATACAATGGAATACTATGCAGCCATCAAAAGAATGAAATCCTGCCATTTGCAATGACGTGGTTGGAACTGGAGGGTATTATGCTGAGTGAAATAAGTCAATCAGAGAAAGAATTATCTTATGATCTCTTTGATATGAAGAATTTGAGAGGCAAGGTGGGGAGTCGTGGAGGGTAAGGAGGGAAAAAAATGAAACAAGATGGGACTGGGAAGGGAGATAAACCGTAAGAGACACTTAATCTCAGGAAATAAACTAAAAGTTACTGGGGGAGGGATAGGGCGGCTGGGTGATGGATCCTGGGGAGGGTATGTGCTATGGTGAGCGCTGTGAATTGTGTAAGACTGACGATTTACAGACCTGTACCCTTGAAACAAATAATACATTATATGTTAATTTGGAAAATTAAAAAAAAAGAAGCAACAAAACTAACTCTTTGCAGAATACACAATTATAATCATCTGTGAAGAAAATCCAAAAAATTTTACCAAAAATCTCCTAGAAGTCTTACTGAGATCACAGGACACAAGAGAAGCACACAAAAATTAATAGTAAGTCCATATACCAGCCATGTAAACTGGAAATTGAAATTGAAAAGTAACAATATTTTTTAAATGGGGAAAAGTGAAGTAGGGCTAAGTGTACCAAAAACATGTACAGCATCTTTTTGCTAAAAACTAAAAAACGTCGATGAAAGAAATCAAGTGAAAATAGATGGAGAGGCATAGCTTGTTCACAGGAGCGAGTACTTAACATAGTAAAGATGTTAATTCTTCCCAAATTGATCCACAGGATTTGTGCAATTTCACTCATAATCCAAGGAGGAGTTCTTGACTATATGGCAAGATGACTTTAAAATGTACGTGGAAAGGCAAAGGAATTAGAACAGCTAAAACAACTTGAAAAAGAAGTTGAAAAAACTACATTACCTGTTTTTTATACTTACTGTACAGCTGCAGTAATGAAGACACTGTGGTATGGCAAAGAGAGAGACCCACACATCAACAGAAGAGAATGCAAAGTCCAAAATTAGACCTATACAAATAGGGCCAGTAGGTTTTTTACAAAATTGCAAAGCAATTCAATGAAGAAAATCTTTTCAACATATTCTGTTGAAAAAAAGAATTGGACAGCCATATTAAAAAAAAAACAAACAAACCTTAACCTAAACCTTATGCCTTTTATAAAAATTAACTCAAAAATAGATCATATATCTCGGGCTCCTGGGTGGCTCAGTGGGTTAAGCTCAGCTTTGGCTCAGGTCATGATCTCATGGTCCTGGGATCGAGTCCCACATCGGGCTTTCTGCTCAGCAGGGAGCCTGCTTCCTCCTCTCTCTCTGCCTGCCTCTCTGCCTACTTGTGATCGCTCTCTCTGTCAAATAAATAAAATCTTTAAAAAAAATAGATCATATATCTCAATGTAAAACTATAAAACTTTCAAAAGAAAACAGGAGAGAATCCTGTGACCTACTATTAGGCAGAGAGTTCCTAGACATGACGATACCAAAAGCACAATTAAAAATAAAGATTAATAAATATGATTTCATTAAAATTAAAATGTGTTGCTCTCATAGTTCTAAAAAAACTGCTGGTGTTTACTCTAAAGAAATAGAAACTTACGTTTGCATAAAGACCTGTGCAAGAATATTTATAGCAGCTCTGCTCATAATTACCCCAAATTGCCCAAGATGCATTCAACAGAGGAGTGGATAAACAGATCAGTACATCTAGAATATTCCAGTACCATGAAATATTAATTAGAAGTAGAAAGAGACAAACTATTGATTCATGTAACATCTCTGGTGAGTATCAAAAGCATTATAGTGAGTTAAAGGAGTAACTTTCAAAACTTACACACTCACTGTATGATCCCATTTATTTCACACTCTTAGAGAAACAGGAGGGTAAGCTACAGTAGGGAAAAGGTCAGATGGGAATTGGGATTTTACCAGAGGAGATGAAAGCTGGAACCTTCCAGAAGGATGAGCATGTGGGATAGGAAATGCAAGAGTGCGAGGTCACACATTCCTGAACTCCTTCCTTGGCTCCCTCTCTTAATTCCCAGCCACCTTTCCACTGGGCTGCATGGGAAGCATGGCTGTCACTACTTTATTTTTTTTATGTAGATACCTTTAGTATTATAAATGCAGGTTGTCACTGATAACACAGAAAGAGCATGAATTTTGCAGTACTGGGTTTGAATCCTGGCCCTGTTACTTACCAGCTGTATGATATTGGACAACTTAATCTTTCAGAGTGGCTCTTCTCACCTTCAGGAGTAGAATGATAATAATATAGAAGAATTTCACAGTAATACAAAGGAAGTGTATAATAAAATGGGTGTTTAATAAATGGTATTTATTACAAGTATAGCTGTTGCTCAAATGCAATATCAATGGAGTATTTATTATGGAAGTAGACTATTATAAATGGTCAAGGATTTCAGGATGTAATATTTGTAAGATGTTTCTTTCATCAGACTTTACCGCATGATACCGGCAGACTAATTTTAGTATTAATTAGCCAAGTGCTGAAACCGGCGATAGCTTTGTCGTACAGAGCTAAGTAGAGTAGTGGTAGCCGTTTAGATGTTATACTGCCTGTATTTATTAAACACCGCCATAAAATCGACAACCCATAGCTCCATCCGGCTCATCTCCATTTCATTCCTCCCTCGTTTCCTATAAACTCTGCCTAGTGGCTTTCTGTAGGAAGAAGTGCAGTATATTCTGGCTATTGAACGAAATCTTATACACACGCGAGCAACCTTAACCATTGGGAGGTATATTTAGAATATTTGCCGTTTTCTGAGTTTGCATGAGGTTCTTAAAATTTTCAGTCGCATCGAAACACTGTCTGCCTGATCTAATTATGTAACCGCCTGTGTCCTGTGAGCTTTTCATACATACCACTGAATCCCCTTGTAATAGATCAGGAAATATACATCGACTTCTCTCTGAGTTTCTACGGCATTCAGACCTATCAGTTCTGTGGTATCTCTATGGATTCTGTATCATCCTTTTTTAGCAAAAGAAGCCACGAGCTTGTTCCTTCTTTTCCTGACACTCATTTCTCATCTACATGTCTTCTCTGTTCCTGCTACTTGTAGCTCACAGGGCACCCCCTTTTCCCTCTATGCCATTTCCCATCTTGCTCTGCTACAAAGAATATCTTTCCTTGTCTATGTGAAAGACAACTGAGGCATCCCCTGGAAAGCCTTCCTGGGTGCTCATCAAAGACGCACTCATTCTTCATCTCTGTTCCTACAGTGCTTGGTAGGGTTTCTCACACGGACCTTATATTGTTGGGTAACTGATTGCTTTCTTGTCTATCTTCTCTTCTTTAATCCCCTGTGGAAAAGACTTCCTCTTGCTTCTTTTTGTATTCCTAACACCCATGCCAGCATCTTACACGGAACAGACAATATTTAAATGCTAGTGAGTGAGTGAGCAAGTGAAATTCTTTGCCCTCTAAAATTTTTTCTCAAGGTTAACAAAAGAGTTATTAAGTAGTATTAACTGTAGAACCTCCTGGATTCTCCCACTAGTGCCTTCCAGCCTTTGGTGTGTCCTGTGTCTAAGACCTTGGTATAGGATATAAAAACTCCTTCGTGTCATGGTGGCCAATTTCTTTAATTTCTTTCCCCTTCCTGGAAATCTCTTTAATTAAATTTTCCAAGTTCTTTTGCTAATGACCTAAAGGCCCCAAGGGATTATGTGTGTAGGAACTAACCTGGCTTTGAGCCTAAAAATGGTTTATTACTTCAGGGAGAGAAATTACTTTCTGGACAATTTAAAGTGGATTTTCTTTCTGTGTATGTTTTAGATAATAATGGAAAAAATCATAAATTAGCCAGAACCTAAGAAAGAAGGCTTTACACTTGTTGTATGGCATAGGTCACCTGTGTAGGAAATGTGCATTTTAAGATATGCCAACAAAGGCTTGATTACCCTGTAGTCTCTGGTCCAACTGATGCCCCCTTAGATCCTCACTCACATCCCCATTAATAATTAAACATGTAAACACATGTACTCACTCCCTCTTTGTCGTATCTTGAGCAGGAAGTAGCTGACATGAATGCATTATGGATTCATTCAACAAATGTTAATTTAAAGTCTGTTACAGGTAGGCACAGGACCAAGCGCTTAGAGGGATGCAATTCCTTGAGGGACAACAGAGTCACAGTTGGCAAAATAAGAAACATTTCTCTTTTTAAAAAATATATTATTTATTTATTTGACGGAAAGAGACACAGCGAGAAAAGGAACACAAGCAGTGGGAGTGAGAGAGGGAGAAGCAGGCTTCCCGCGGAGCAGGGAGCCCAATGCGGGGCTCGATCTCAGGACTCCGGGCTCATGACCTGAGCCAAAGGCAAACGCTTAATGATTGAGCCACCCAGGCACCCCAATAAGAAACATTTCTAGAACAAGATTTTAAAAGCTATCGTTCCTATGAGAAGATCAGGGATGTGCTCTTGGAGGTCAGAGGTAGAGAAAGGCACATGTGCCTGAGCAGCAGGGTTAGAAAATCAAAATGTTGAAACCAGATCGTCCTACAAAATATGTAAGAAATACAATTGTTAAAAGATACACTATTCATCTATATTTACCATAAAAAATGAATAAGAAATCTGTCTTACTTGCAATGCCAGAACAAAATAGGATGGTTTCCATGACTTTTTAAAAGAATTTGAAGAGTTAAAATGTACACATATCTTCAATTCAAAACTTCATATCTTTAGTTTTCCAGGACAAGGTTAAGATAAACATATCCTTTAATAACATTTATCTCCACGTCTTGATCCCACAGGCTAATGAGTATAGTTTTGGTATGTTGATAATGCTGCTGAGAAAAGAGCAAAAGTGTAGCTCAACATGAGAACATTTGAGCTACTTATTCAAAGATATGCTAAATTTAACCTCAAAGAAATTATTACTTCATTGGTATCTCTGCATGTCTTCTAAAATAAGATCAATTTCCTTCAGTCTGGGATGTTTTAGATATGGCCTTGCTTAATGGTGAAGGAGTGAACAAGAGCTGAGCTATTAATGACCTTGCATTTCAAGACTCTCTGATGACCCTCCCAGCCAATGAAAGCACAAGCGAGTGAGCCTGGAAAATAGTTGCCCTGTTGAACTCATGCTGGGAGAAAAGTCATGCAGTGCCCAGCGACAGTCAGCACATACTCTTGGCTAAGCACTGTGTTAAGCTAAGGGACTGGAAAGATGAATCTTATACAATCCCTGGGAGAGCATACATAGCTTAGTGGGGCAGGAATTGGCATTCATTACCATAAATCAGGACCTAACTTAAGCTCATAAGAAAAGTGACACAATTACTGTGGAGTAGGCAGTACTCTGGAAAAGCTTGCATAGAAATGATGGAATTTGATACTGAATTTAATGAACTTTAAAGTTGGAAAAAAAATAGAAGAATCAAAGCACCGAACATATATGATGAGAGGTAAACCCTACCCACATTGTCCTGCTTATTATGAAGAACTAAAATGATTCACTCACAGTCCAGAAAGAGAAGCTTTAGATCATCCTTCTGGTGGTGGTTTTTGTTGAACTGTTTGGATGTACCTACCAATGCTTCTGTATCCTCAGGTTGAGCCTTATTTTCAAGTGGAATCTTGAGATTTTTAAGAGGTCTTCAGAACTACCCCTTCCTGACCCACCATACTTTCACAGTGTTCTGGTGTTTGAAACTCCATCATTCTCCACCATTCAAGGATTGTCTCCTGGTCTTCGATTGACCTCTTATCCAAATACCCCTCAGAAAGTATTTGGATATGAGTTGGCAACTGCCTTGAAACAATTCTAAATTCCTAAAAAGAAGAGTTGCAACCTTTAAAAAACACTATTGAAAGTGCTAAGAGGAGTTATGAGGGCTGAAATCAGGAATTGATAATACCTGCTTTACAACTTGACTAGAGGGGTTGACATGTGTACTCCTTTTCTTCCTCCTTCCTTCCATCCCTCTCCTCACCTAAAAAAGAATTGGAACATTACCGGAGTCATGGGAGTTCCCATTCTAGAGTGAAGGAGCATGGGAGGATGTGCATAAAATGCACATGTTCAATTTTATCACTGCCACCTCTTAACCAAATTTGCTACCCTTTCTAAGAGTTTTTGCTGTGCCAACACGCCTCCCAAGATATAGTCTTAGACAACCATCAGAAGTTCACTAATCCCCAACCATTGGTAAGATGTCCAAGAGAACTTCCAAATCTTGAGAGAGTTTGGAATAAATGAATGAATGAATGAATAAATAAATTAAATAAATAAATGCCAACTTCTTACTTCACTATGACCCTGTTACTAGTTGGGTATAGTTCTTAGTTTCACAGCAATATTCTGAGTGGGTTAAAAAAGAGAACTTTATAGAGCGAAACTAAAAGGTGTTAGTACTGAAACAGGAGACCGTCAATAGGAAAATGTTTACCCATCTGAGATAGATGGGACTTCAACATCACGTGTATAGTGCATGTATTTTTCCCTTAACATACTCCACTTATTTCACCAAAGCTGTGGATACAGAATTCTCATTTAGAGTTCTTCGGTGGAGGGGCACTGACCCCAAAAGTTTTCAGAATCATAAACAGACCAGATGAGTTGGGGACCTTATTCATGGTACTACTTGGGTAAGAACAAAAGCTCAGGGAAGAGAGAGAATCCTTACCACGGGGGTCAGTCCACAGGCTGGTGATGTCGTTTCCAGGAAATATCCATGACCCACAACAGTGAAAAGCCAGAGTAGGAAGACAGCTTGTCAGAGAGCAACTTTTCATCTTACATCCAAGTTCTTTCCCCTCCCTCACAGAATACCCACATGTTCAACTTACATTAGATTGGCAAATAATTCCCTAAGTATAAGAAATCACCATGTCAAAGGGGTATGCAAAACTCAGGATTTCTTTTGCATTTTGAAATTCAGCTCCTTGACTTCTTAGTGGCAACTGTAATTGTGAAACTATCTATTAATAACAGCTACTACTATTGCTTGCTATGGTTAGGAGGTTTTCTAAGCATGTAAACACACTTTCTGCTTCTGATGTAATAACATCTCAAATGATGAGACTTTAGGCAACCCACGAGGGGGTCACAGTAAAAATTAATATACACCTCTGAGCCCAAGACTCTCATACTCAACCACAGGGTCATTCTGTCTTCTGTGAGGAAACTGAGGCCCAGATACATTTCTGCTTGCCTGAACTCACTTGGCAAGCTAGAGTCATACTCTGGCCCGAATCTAGAACCTACACACTTCCTAAATAATTTGAAATGAGTAGCCCCAGCCCCTTAGCAAAAGAAGAATAGACAACAGTTTATCTCTTTATTTTCTCCCAGGGAGGTAATTTTATAACGAATCAGGTTAACATTACAAAAGATTTTAGTATTCGGCTTGGAGAATTGTGGTAACTTGAAAAATTTTTACCAGGTGATGTCTGAATCTCATCTAAGGTCTTGCTCTGAAATCACAGCTCTTCTGAAAGATTTAAGCAGAATGGCTATATTCATGCTTCTGTGATCATTGTTCCCAAATGGCCTTTTCTTCCACCTGCTGGTCTAAGACATATTCTGGAGAAAATTGGAAAAACTTGGATTAAATAAATCTAACTAAAACCCAGTGCACACAGTTCTTAATTACTTACAAATGGATTGGGTAATTACCAGTGTTGGTTAGTAAGATTTCAGTTTGGAGTCTTACTAATTGAGTTGCTCAGTTTCTGAATAGGATTTATACTGTTAGATACACGTTTGCTAGATGCTTCCATGGATCAGTCTATGGGTAATTCCTGCATTTTTTAAAAGAAAGCAATTTGATAGGGAGATATTAGGTGTTAGGAGGTAAGTACAACAGTAGACAGCAAAAAGAAACATGGTTTTTATAAACCTCCACAATTGTGTGCCTGTTGGATTACAAACCTGCTCTTTTTTTGTACAATTTAACTTTATTTATGGAATGTATTATTTGTTTCAGGGGTACAGGTCTGTGAATCATCAGTCTTACACAATTCACAGCACTCACCATAGCACATAACCTCCTCAGTGTCCCATCCCCCAGCCACCCCATCCCTCCCACTCTCCTCCCCTCCAGCAAAATAACTTGTCTTTGTCCACCTTCTTCTCTTGGTCTCTTAAAATCTCAGATGTTCGAGCTCAGGCAGGAGTCCAGGACCTGCCTTGGGGCTTGAAGCTTTAGAGGTAAGCAGGAAACCTTCCAGGTTACATTTCCCGAAACCTTTCAATTAGCTAAAAAGTTTGCTTAAGTTTGTGGCTAAGTGTTGGCTCTCCCTTCTCAAGCAGGGACGGGGCCTGCCATGCCATTCAAAATGAATTCACAGCTGGTGTAATCCACTTGATCTGCTCTCGCTTTCCATGACTGTGTTTAGGTGGATGTGATCTGCGCTCCGTACGTGGCAGAGATTAGAGCCCCCATCCTTTTTCTATGCCTAGTCCAGGTCTTTGATGTCTTTTGTTGCAAATTATTTTTTTTTAAAGATTTTATTTATTTATTTGACAAAGAGAAACACAGCTAGAGAGGGAACACAAGCGGGGGGAATGATAGAGGGAGAAGCAGGCTTCAGGAAGCCCCATGCGGGGCTCAATCCCGGGACGCCAGGATCATGACCTGAGCCGAAGGCAGTCACTTAACCAACTGAGCCACCCAGGTGCCCCTTATGTTGCAAAATTCTGCAATGCTGAAGCCATCGGGCAGTTTGCCCCCCTCCTCCTCCACCTACTCTGCCGCCCACCCCAGTACATTATTTCTTGAGGGTTACCTTTCGTTTTCAGCATCGTATAGTCTTCCAAGCATGGTAAAGCAATTTTAGATCATTATATAATTTTTGCCCAAAACTCAACTGCCTCTTTTGAAATCTGTTATTTACCTGGCATTGTACTTGACACTAAAGAGATGATAGGTAACGGGATTACTGAAGATAGTAAAGATCTCTCTTATTTTCAGGAAAACCCAAATCATCCACATACAACAATTGCAAGACATCATAAGTCAGAACACAATGAAACAGTAGCATGCAAATAGGAGAAGGTAAATTATGCTATATATAAAAATGAGGCAATAGACATGACTTTGACCGTTTTGACTGCATTTTTCTTTACTGTGCATTAATAAAAAGCCTCAGTTCTTTTGAATGCCTTCTTTCTTACTCATTCTGATCTTTAGCGTGTAATCCATAAAAGGCCATTGCTCCCTCCATAAATCTTCTTTAATTCAAAGCATAACTCTCAGAGCTCAGAAACTGTGCAGATTAGCTGTTGCTGCTCCTCACTGAAATTGTCGGTGTATAAACATCTCCCTCGGGCCACAACTGCAGTCGGGGTAAAAATAAATCAGAAGTCAGCTATAAGTTCCAATGATTTATCAATGAGTTTTTTAATGGTGTGTGTCTGGATTATAGCATTTTTGCAAACCTCACCACTGATTGCTATTTTCATTAGTTCATAACATTTTTAGATATACATAAATATACATGCACACACGTGTATTTGCATCCATAAATTCTGCATTTCATAATGGCATATTCTTTGCCACTAGATCAGCTGGACTATTTTTGGAAACATTACTCTCTTTACTTGGAAATCATAACCTCTTAGTCAATCTAAATATGACTTCATAACTTTTACAGCTTTCACCCCATGCTTTTGCAAAACTTTACTGTGATTGCAAAAGAGCTCTGTGTGGTTAAGAAAAAAAAAAAGTGACTTCTCACGACATAGCCTAAAAAATGCTTTGGATTTCTCTTTGGTGTTGGGATCATGACGTCGTTGACATGTTCTGTGTGCCAGTGTGTGAGCAGATAATCTAGGAGGTTACATAAAGGAGCATTTTAATTTAAACTGAAATTTTCACTCTATTGCTTCTCCACTCACTAATTAAATTAAAGTTGAATCACCCAGAACAATGCTTTCAGAGGTCCCTCTACCCTGGAAAAAAGATTAGCATTAATTTAAAATGCAGAGCATCATTAATTTTATTCATAGGAATAAGTAATTCTCCTACTAATTCATCATTCCCCTTTAGGGGGAGGGGATCGAAAAGTTTTGTTTCTGTTTTCAAATTACCAAAGGTTATTTTTTTCCTTCATTAAGTGAAATTTCGTTTTAATTCTCTATTGATCCAATTGTAATAAGTTTTAAAGCAGGGCTTCTTAAAATTTTATATGCATCGGAATCACCTGGGGATGTCTCTGAACCATGCTTACTGATTGAGAAGGTCTGGAGTGAAGCCTGAAATTCTACATTTTTAACAATTGTCAGCTGACACGTCTCTGCTGCCAGAATGACACTCTAAACATGAAGGTTTTCAAATAAGCTTGTATTACTGCGAGAGTTCATCAATATCTGTCCAAGTTCTCTTTCTCCTGCCAGCTTCAGCATTTCTTACTCCAAGTTGCTTGTGCAGAGGGTGCCAATCCAGAGAAATGCCCCCAGTAAAACTTCTAGGGAACTGGAACTGATCTGTTTCTAACCATTCCCCGTATGAGTGTTGCACAGACTTTGAAAATGTTGCAGTTGTGTGCCCAAAACTAAAACATGCTTTAGGTGCATACGTTTAAGTGAGTTTAATGTGACCCTTGCAGTCTCACCCCAGACTGACCTCTGCTATTTCACTGACTGCCAAGCATCATAGAACTAAAAGCTGCTCCAAGAGCTCCTTTCTCCCAGAGATACTGAGACAAAGCCAATACCAGGACAGTGGCTGTGGTAGTCCTCCCAAAACCCCCTTGCTGCAGGTGAAGACCGCCCCACCCGCAGTTGGAAGGAAAGCTGTGCATCTCAAAGGGGAAAGGTTTGCTGAATTATGTTTGGATAAGAGGAACAGGAAGGCGATGTGACTTATACCACTAACCAATATTTGTAAGGGGCAGGGTGGGGGATCCAAGTAGTTAGCCCTGTTTGGTTCAGCCACAAATCACCCGCACAGACATCAGCTAGCAGGCTGAATGAGTCTTGTCACATTTTCAAATTCTAGGTCCCCACAGAGATGGTGGGGAAATGGTGCAAACTGTCAAGACGGGCACACTAATTATTGGACGGCGGACAGACTGTGTGGGCCAAGCATGCGGACCGATTCTAACCTGCACTCCCCACCTTGTAGACCTCGCGCCACCCGTGCCGCCAGCCACTGGTCACTTACCAGATGATATCACGGAAATAGACTTCAATGAAGACAATCTTAGGGAGCCAGCTCAGGTTCAGAAATGCCCCGGAGGTGCTTTTATTCATGGAGATGCTGAGTTTATAAGTCCAGACTACGAAGACAAAGGAGCACAGGTTACATGACTTGCAAGAATCCAGCGCTGTCAGAGGCAAATCCCATAAAATATCCCATTCGTGGAAGAAGCTAAAGTATGCTGATGCGGCCCATTATTTACAAGTCTCTTTTGGACTGAGCTTGTGAGTTCATTCAGAGACAATTATAAGCATCCTCTGAGATGTTTAAAGCCCCCGATTCCTAACATTTGGAATGGATTTCACTGGATGTAAGAATTTGTGTATGGGACACTGTACTAGAAATTCCAAATCTTAGAATTGGAAGCAACATCAGAGGTCATCAGTCCAAACTCCCACTGGAAGCTGGAATCCTCTCTGCTGTTTTCCTTGGCAGATGGTCGTCCAGCCTCCGCCTGAACATTTCCAGGGATGAGAAACGATGCATTTCTTTTCGAAATGATGCAGCCCTTAATGATAACTCCAAGTGTTAAAACATTCCTGCAAGTACAGAGCCCAGACTTGCCCTTTTTCAGTTTCTACCCTGTGTTCCAATTCCTGCTCTATGGATCTATAAAGGACAAATCTTCACCTTCTTCTTCCTTGACGAAGAAAACCTCTCAGCAGCCCGTCTTCTCTGCTTCAATTTAGTAGCCTCTGTCCCTCTTCCTTGTATTTTCATGACCCAACACTTACCCACCCAAATGAGCAGATTATCAGCCCCCAAAAACCATGATCCCATAACTGAACATGGTAATAACATGATCGAATCCAGTATTGATGCAAAACTCTTGTCTTGGTAACTTGGAGTTTTACTTTTATTTGTGTGGCATAAAATTGCAATTTTTTTTTCCAACAGTCATATGATCCTGCTTTTACTGAGCTTACAGGAAACAAAAAAAATCCATAGGCTTCCACATAAACAATGAATGGCAAAACACTGGTCTCTTCCTCATTCAATATTGGCTAATAGATTTTTCTTTTTAATCTAAATTTATAATCTATCTCTCTCTCTTTTTTTTTTAAGATTTTATTTATTTGACAGAGAAACACAGAGAGAGAGGGAACACAAGCAGGGGGAGTGAGAGAGGGAGAAGCAGGCTTCCTGCCGAGCAGGGAGCCCGATGTGGGACTCAATCCCGGGTCTCCCGGATCATGACCTGAGCCGAAGGCAGCCGCTTAACCAACTGAGCCACCCAGGCACCCCAAGTATATATCTCTTGAAGGAGGCCGACTCATTTACTTTGGTTTGTTCTAATTGATCAAGATTTTTTTAGCTGCTCATCTTAGCTGAGCGCTGCCCACAGATTATATAAAAAATATCTTCCCTGTCTTTAACCAAATCATTAATGAAAATGCCAAAGATGACTGAGTCTTTCACACTGTCTTTATGCTGGCATTGACTTACTAGTTTCTCTGGACCTGGCAGAGAGTGCAGAACATAGTAATTGCTCAGTAAATATTTATTGAATTGACTGTACAGGTTTTAAGCCATCTGTGTATGCTTCAACTAAAATCTCATGTGGCTCATATTGTTCTCTCTTGCCCATTACACATCACCAAAAATTATCAAAGACTTCACTAAAATCCAACACTCATATATTAGAAATGAGTACTGGATTGAATAAGTAAACCCAAATTCTAGAACTTTTCTAGTCTTTGTTTCCACATAGGAATTATTATTATTTGCCCAGATACCCATACACTTATGATAAAGAACAAATGTAATAAGATGTGTGAAGATAATCTCTAAATTACCAGGTCCTAGCTACACACATGTTAGGGTTCATGATTATGTTATGTCATTCCTCTGATCTACTAGTCAGTCTGATATTATTTAGGTAAAGAAAATAAAAATAAAAATAAAAATAAAGTATGATGAATTTAATATCACTTGGCCTTCATGAAACAGTGGGTGCTAATGATCATCACTTTAATTTTCTATGTCCTCACAAAAGAGTCTCAAAGGCAATCATTCTGGATCTGGAGCTAGCTGGTATTTAGTCCCCAAGTCTCATTCTAATTCTAAAGCTCTTCTTCCTCATGAGTCCTTCACGATATTCCTTCCTTTTTTATTTTTTTTATTATGTTATGTTAGTCACCTTACAGTACGTTAGTTTTTGATATAGTGTCCCATGATGCATTGTTTGCGTGTAACCCCCAGTGCCCCATGCAATACCTCCTTAATACCCATCACCAAGCTCACCCATCTCCTCCTCCCCAAAACCCTCAGTTTGCTTCCCAGAGTCCAGGGTCTTCCTGGTTGCTCGTGGTTCATTCCTTTTTTAAAGAGCAGGTGGTGATGGATATGAAGGAGGGCACATATCACATGGAGCACCGGCTGTTATACCCAAACAGTGAGTCATGAAACAGTACATCAAAAAGTAATGATGTAGGGGC
>PITA01030909.1:0-15910 GCA_004023965.1 Spilogale gracilis
TGGTGAAAAGGCACTTTGCCCCTCTTACTCTCCAAACCACACAACTCCAGTCTAATCATCAGACACATTCCAACAGAAGGGCATCCCACAAAATACCTGGCCAGTACTCTTCCTATCAAGGTCACTAGTCAAAGTCTGAGAAATTACAACAGGCAAGAGGAGCCTAAAGAGACACAACAACTAAATGTAATGTGCTATGCTGCATGAGATCCTAGAACAGAAAAGGTAAAAACTAAGGACACAAGATCACAGTGATAGGATCTTTAAGATATTGTTTTCCCTAATAGCCTACAAAATATAGGAAGAATGATATTACCCTCTGAATTTCAGAACACGTATATCCTGAGTTTTAGTAATATGAAGATTTGGGAAATTCTAAAGATTTTGTGTGAGTTTGTTTCTAAACAAGCATTTAGTTCCTCAATTAAGATTAACGGCAGCCCTAAATTGTGCTACTGATTGACCCGCACATTTTCTAACCACTTACTTTCCATCTTCCAGACACAGAATAAAGATCTAACATGTGTTAGATCCTGCCTTCGAGCAACTGAACTTAAGGGAAGACACAGAAGATAGGGAACACACACACAATGGCGACATTAGCCTTACTGTCACAATCCCATCATTCGTCCCCCTGCTTGACTTTAAAAAGGAGTCAACAGCCCACTTGTTAGGACTATAGTCTTCATGTGTTTAGAGAAGTGGTGCATAGGAAGGGCTCTGTAACAGTAATTTTTTAAACAAAAGTAACCATTTTGGAATTTAGGAAACGGTCACCATTGCTTATGGAATAACAACTCCATGGATAATCCCCTTGAAGCAAGTAAGTAAACTGAATTAATTCTCACCATCCTCACTGAGCATTTCCACATCCTGCTGATCGATACATTCTTCTGTAAACCACTGTTCATAGTGTTGCTTCATATCAAGGAAGATGGATTCCATGGTACAGCCAAACTCAATGACATGAGATAACCCATGATTAGAAGTGATGCCAGCGGTATGCATGGCTACCAATGAACCTTTTGCATCAAACACTGGGGAGCCAGAAGCCCCAAAGTAAAAAGAGGTGTCATAGGTAATCACATCAGGACGGTGAGCTATGGACTGGAAGCTTCTTTGAGTGTACATATGGATATACTGAATATCATCAGTGCCAACCTCTCCCTCTCTAGCCTGAGAATATCCCTGAAGTTTCCCTTCTCGCTGCTCCAGAGGGATCACAGTGCAAGCATCAGTAGACTTTGCCTCTCCATATGGGTGGCCGATGATATAGATCAGGCCACTCAACGGTGCGGGTGCAATTCTAGGATAGAGTCCCGAAGGTACTTGTTGTCCATTTGCTTTCAGTCGCAGAATGGCATAGTCAAGAGTTGCATCAGATATACTAAACCAAGGCTCAATGAAAAAGCAGTTCTCTTCTTTCTCAGAGGGCCCTTCATAATTAAACGTCACTCTTACACACTGACTGATTATGTCTGCCCACTTACTCGGGTCTAATCCGCTTCCCACAATGTCACTTACTACATGCCGACAAGTTAAAATGAACAGCCCATTAAAAACAAAGCAGGTGGCACAACCCCTGTTTCCATTGTTGTCCCAGGACAGGTACCCCACTGAGTCACTGAGATGAGAAAGAAGTTTGTGCATTTTAACCAGAGTAGAGTTTTTTGTCAGTTTCCCAAACGTTACTTTATGCAATTTAAATAACGAACTTTTGCTCTTTTTCTTTTGCAACTTTTTCTTGAAGTTGTCTCTGATTCTTTTACTTTCTCTCTGCAAACTGGGGTACTGAGCCACAATTTCTTCTCTCAACACACAGGTGTTTCTTTCCTGTGACTCCAAATTCTGAGAAGCTCCTGCTCCAGAGCCCACTCCTTTTTCAACTTCAACCTCAAAGAGCTTGCCTTCTAGATTGTCAACAGTCTGAGTGCTTTCTAGAACGGAGTCATGGTTTTCGATGAGTCTCCAGTCCTCTTTCTCCAGAAAGGAGAGAAACCTGCCATCCTTGCACAGAGCATCCCTGATGGTTTCTCCTTTGAAAGCGTAGACGCAGAGTTTGCACCCTTCTTTGTGAAGATACCAGTGCTTAACTATCCTCTTCTTCTTTCTCTTCCCGATCACATGAATATAAAATTTAACACAGTCAGGGGATACCTTGTCATGCCGGCCAAATACCTGGCTTCCTTCTTTCTGCCTACTTCTACTCTGGGCAAATGTGATTAGCACGTGGCTGCTTTCAGGAAAGCAACTGAAGGGCATCCCAAGATTGATGTATCCTTCAATTCCTTCCTTGCCAAGCACTAGCATTTCTTTGCCCTGCTGAGTTTTTACTTCCTTCCTGACAGCTTCTAGAGTATTGAGTGCTGTGTATAAGCTATCCCCTTCACTGTGTGTGAGCATGTGTTTCCTGGGCTTCATACCCAAAGTGATGTAAATCGTCTTCTTTGGGGGCATGGTCTGGGTGTTCGTTATATCTTTTGGACCTTTTTTAGAACCCGTCTTCATTTGGGGAACATTGGAATCATTCTCCCGGTTTTTATTGACCTAAAAATAAAAGGTACATGCTTTAAAACTCTGAATACAACCTTACACAGGGAAGATTCATCACACAGCAGAAATTCCCTGAAAAAATAAGACCATTTGATTTCTATGCTTGAATGAGACATTTTCCCCCAGTCATTTTTATCATGGCATTGGTGTGGGCAAACATGAGTTCATATGGCAGCTAGGTCCCTTGCTGGTCATGGAAATAACAAGGCAGGATGGTTGTAAAGATTCAATGCAATGTCATGGGTGAGAACACATGGCATGATGACTGGCATGTTAACAGATTAACTTTTATTGCCCTTCTTTGTAATGGTGCTAATATTCTGGATCAAAAAAAAAGGAGCATAAAGTAATATAAGTTCATTCTGGGCACAACATAACAAACTCTCAAAGAGCATCTCTTCAGCCCAATGTTGTCAGAAAGATGCTTGTTGGAACACTGTAATGGAATCCCAACTATTCAGAAGACTCTAGGGCAGATATGGACATTTTCAAATAAGGGAAGCAGGTAGTACATGGCTATTAGGAGACTCTGTCATGAAGTAGGACAAAGAGAAGCATAACTAGCCTTGTCTTGGCTTCCCTAGATACTCGGATATTTCAGTTACAGCCAGATGAAAGAAAACAAATGAAAGCTTTTACGTTGCATACTCAAATGCTCAAAATTCTCAGCCTGCTTCTCGATAAATGCAAGGAGAATTTCAGACTCAGGAAAGAATATGAGTGTTTGATACGATAACAGAGTCCTGTTATTAGAAAGAGCCCTGACTTAATGTCAGTAAAGGTAAATGCAAGCTCCCCTCTACTTCCGTCTCAAGCAAGAAGTCATTTGTCTCACCCCACATAAATAAACTGAGGATAATAAAATCCTCCCTCCCTGCCTAACAAGGTTATGATAAGGATGATTATTTTAAAATTTCTTTTATATGGGGCGCTTGGGTGGCTCAGTTAATTAAGCATCTGCCTTCGGCTCAGGTCATGATCCTGGAGTCCCCAGGATTGAGCCCCACATCTGGCCCCACATCGGGCTCCCTGCTCAGCAGGAAGCCTGCTTCTCCCTCTCTCACTCCCCATGCTTGTGTTCCCTCTCTGGTTGTGTTCCTCTCTGTCAAATAAATAAATAAATGAAATCTTTACAAATAAGTAAATAAGATAAAATTTGTTTCATAAACTAGAAAGCACGGTAAAAATGTAGGTTATTACTGTGATCAGATTAGCCGTATTTGGAATAGTATATATTTTCATGCTATGAAACAGTATTAATTTTTTTATTCCATAGTTGACTGTAATACGTTATAGTAGATCTGTTGTTTTGTTCAAGAAGTGTTACAATAGCTTTTTGCTGAAGGCAGTTTTGCTGTGGCCAAGATCTGTATTAAAACTCTATTAAAACAAAAAAAAATTGAATAAAATGAAAGAGAAAGATAGTAGTTTAATATCTTCAACCTACAAGGAGGCAATTTCTTGGCGGAAAGCACGATGACACCCTGTGTCGAGAACAGCCATGTTTCATATGGGCACATTCCACAAACAGTATTTACAAACATACCTGAGAGAAATAGTGCTCAATTTTCATATTACTCTTCTCGTCGAATGCAATCTTCTGTGACCTGCGCTTTTTAGGGCTCATGATGGTTTGACGATGAAGAGACAATTCAGCCGAAACACTGATTTCAAAAAGGTTCAAGTTAGAGTGGTGTTTGCATAGTTCTGTTGATTGTACAGGACAACACAGACGGGACCCCACAGGCCACCCTTCCCCTTCGCCTCTAGCATCCCTCTCTTCAGACATGTTAACTTAGCAAGTAGACAGTTTATCCAACAAATACAATCACCTGAATGACAAAAGCTACCTTTCATAGACCACTGCTTGTCAGGTACTATTACTAAATACTTTATCTGAATTATCGCCAATTGCCAATTCCCCCAGAAACCACACAAAGCTGGTATAGATGCTTTATGCAGATGAAGAAACTATCACAGAGAAGGTAGGTGACCCTCAAGGCCCGAGCTGTGTGGCAGAGATGGAATTCAGATGCAGAGGGTTTGTAGTATGGGGCTGAAAAAGTGTGTTCTAGTTACATGGATGCTAAAATCTGGCCCCCTTTAAGGTGCAGCGGGCACGGGGATGGTGTAATTACAGGGGAATGGATGGAAAAAGAGCCATAAAGACAAAATAATCTTGGAATGAGGGTTTGTCTGAGAAGATAGTCAGGAAGTTTACTCGCTCCTTGGTTTTTTGTTTGTTTGTTTGAAGGGATATTTTTCCTTGTACCTTTCCTCTGATGTCTCCCCACGAGAGAATGAACAATGCAAATACAACACTGAAATCTTCATTAACCGTACATAGAACAAAAACCGGCAGTGGGGGGTGTGGGGGGTGGCAGGAGCTCTCTGTTTTCAGATCCCAACATGTACCATGATGCCTGCCATGAGGCAAGCTCTCAATAAAGACACACTGTGGGGTGCCTGGGTGGATCGGTAGTTTAAGAGTCTGCCTTTGGCTTAGGTTATGATCTCAGGGTCCTGGGATCAAATCCTGCATTGGGCTCCCTCCTTCGCAGGGAGTCTGCTTCTCCCTCTCCTGTTCCCCTTGCTTGTGCCCTCGCTCTCTCTCTCTGTCAAATAAAAAAATAAAATATTCTTAAAAAAGTCACATTTGTATAGGTCCAACGAATGAATGGAGTGTGCATGTGAGATGCTATGTTCTATCCTAAGTGCTTTTTTATAAATTACCTCATTAATTCTTCCAATTCTGTGTGATTGGTATTATTAGTTCCATTTTACTAATCAAAAACTTGAGCATCCTGAGAGATTAAACTATTTACTCAAGGTCACAAAGCTCCAGAGAGTATACTTTAGCTTATGAACATTTTCAAACAGGAACAACAATAACAAAAAGAGAATAGGATAATGAATCTCCACGTGCCTATCACATAGAGTTAATGTTTGTTCGTGTTTTGATAAATGTACATTATCTTTTTATTTTCTGAGGTTATTTTATACTTAGATCCATCGTGACATTTATCCCTAGTTATCTCTTTCCAGCTCTACAAATTAAGAACTTTTTCTTGTGTAATAATCACAATACTAATTTATTTGAATGAAGATCCAATTAAGACGCACTAGTTGTCTTTAATTATTATGTCTCTCAAGTCTCCTTCATTCTACAAAAAGCCCTGATTTATTAAAGAGAACAGAGAAGCTGTTTGCAGAATGTTCACCCCACCCCATCCCACCCTCCTGGTGCTTCATGTTGTTACCTTAAGCTCAGGCCCACCTGTTTCCTGTCAAGTGCAAGTTCTCTAAAGACTGACTATTCTCCTAACCATTTCACTATGGAGCAGGGGCTATGGCTCCATGCTCCACTGCGAATGAGCTGCCCAGGAAACTCCAGTGTCTTTGTGTCTGACTCTCCTGTTCGGAAAATTTGGCAATGACTGAAGTGAGGCACAGAGTCTGAAGGTACTACCTCAATGTGAGTTTTTATAAGACCACCTGAGTTCAAATATCAGCTTACCATTTACTAGCTGTGTGACCTTGGGCATGCTAATTAACCTCTGTCTATCTCACTGTCCACAGCTCTAAGATGGGAGGAGTAGTGGAATCTGACTCCCTTGTAAAGATTGAAAAACACAATGCACCAAAAGCCTTTAGAACAGTGCCTGGCACATAAGAGGTTGCCCAGGAAATGTTACTACTATTACTATTACTTAGTATCAGTATACTTACCACAGGGATACTTTTTCAATAGCAGAGAACCCGGGGAAACAAAAATGGATACCTATCACTGGGCTGTGTTGTAAGATCCTTGAAGGCAAGAGCTTACTGTCCCACAGTTAAGAGAATCCTGGGTTTGTTGATGATGGCCCAATCCTAGGGATGAGAGAGAACCCAGGAGATTTAGGAGTGATTATTACACATGGACCAAAAAAGGAATATAAAATGGACAGAAAGAAATGCGGATTTTGCAATACACCGGGATGAACTCTAGCCTTCACAGTGGAAAGGGGCAAGAGATTAAGAAAACATCCCAACATTCCCCCTAACATCATTTCCAGTATCCAGCGTGAACCCATAACAGCAAAGGTGAAGTGTCCTTGGCTAGGTACCCTACTCCAGCCCACTCTTAGAGTTGGAGAAGGCTCTGCTGACCTAAAGGGCTTGCCCTAGGCCCTCCAGTAAGGAGATAAAGATATGCAGCCTGTCCTTGGTCCATTTCCTGCCCACCCGGGGGCTCTCCCTTGGAATTCCTCCCGAATTCACCTGTCTTCTTTCCCTCTTCCTCTACCTCCCCACCCTCCCTCTGCTTCTCCTCCATCTTGCTCCTCCCCGCCCCTTCCTCTCTCACTCTTCCCCTTCCTTTCTCCCTCTCTTCTTCCTCCTCCCTGCTCTTTTCCCCCTCTACACGGGAGCGAGTGCGCAGAGCTGAGCCAGACCGTAGGAGAGGGATGGGTCTCGGCTGACCCAGGCCCCCTGCAAAGCCGCCCACTCCGATCCCCCCAGTATGCGGCGTGACAAGCAGCAGCCACGGAAATCAGAGCGGGCCCTCTGCGCCCCGCGGGTGGGCGGCGCTGTCCCGCCCCGGCCGGCGGACCCCAGCCCCTCCGCCCCAGCTCTGCAGCCCACGCGCGCTCACCCGCTCCGCGCCGGCCGCCAGCACCCGGGACTTGAATCTCGCGCCCAGCCGAGGCGGTGCCTATTGGAGGAAGCCCAGGCTTCTGAGCCCTCGCGGGAACTGGCCGGGGAGGGGCACCCCAGCTAGCTCGGCGGAAGGCGGGGACCGAAGGTTCCAGAAAGTGTCCCGCCCAGCGATCAGCTGCTAGGCGGGCTGTTAGCTTCCTTGTACTTTCCTATCTGCCGGGCTTCAACAGCCTCCGCCTCCGCCTCCACCCACTCAGCCCTCCGCCGCCTCTGGGTCTTCGCTTCTTTGGACACCCGGGAAGGGATCCTGGCCGTGGGGGGGAGGGGGCGGGGGAAGCGGGGGGTGAGTCTCCCGAATAAAGTATTAGCGTCTTTGTCTCGGTTCCTCCAGCCCGAAACAAAATCTCCCAACGTCTTCGGTCCCCAGGGCAGGTTTGGGGAACAGACAAGGAAGTCTGCGCCTCTTCTCTTCCCTACGAGCGTTTCCCTCACACAAGGACAGCCTGGCTGACAAGGGTAGAGACCCATTGTTGTATGGCTAAGAATGTCAAATATAAACCCTGTAAAGTTTTGGTCAGATAATCGAAAGGATTCCTTAAAAGCTTTCTTTACTCCCAAGAGCAAAATAAACTCAGCACTTGGGGAGACGCAACAAAAAGAAGCCAGAGCCCAACCTCATCATGCAAGGTATACTTTTCCCACTGTTGAGCTCAGAGAGCACCAGAGCGAAAGTTCAGGGGACCTCAGGAACACAGCAGCTGAGACCCACTAGATGTCGTGAGGCCTCCAAGGATGTCCAATGTTGGCTCCCAGAAATCTCAACAGAACCAATGGTTGATAAAACAAAGCTAAGCCTATTGCCTCTTGAGGTTATGGGGAGCAGAACTTCCGTAGTGTCTCAGAAAGGGAAGAGCAAGGTTGGGCTCTTTACTGAGATTTTGAAGTCTGGTTTAAGTCGGGTCTTTAATGTGGGGGATTGGTTAGGACAGGGTTTGCAAACTATGATTTGATATTTTCAATTGAAGAGTCCTGGGTCTTTGAGGAAGTTACTAATAAATAATAAAGATATTTGCAACTTTCATGTTTCTGGGCAAAAGTTTCCTGATAGTAAATTTATGTTAATGAAAAGAGACGATAAGTCATAATAATGTAGTTAGCAAGTGATGTGAATGTAGATGGCTTCCGAGCTCTTAATGATGAACAGGCTTGAGAACATAGTCACTATTTTCACTTAGAGTATCAAATATTTTACCTTGGAAAGAAGCTCACCCAGGAAACACATTTGACATGATTTGTTTGCTACATACAGAATTCGACACAGAGAGCTTTATCTTAGGACACATTTTCATGAAGTTAACGTTGGGTCTTCAAGAACATCAGTTTTTAAAATTAGAACCTGCTCTCCCCTTGGGCACTGCAAAAGAAATAGACATCCTTTTATCATACTCTGTTCTAAATTTCCAGGGACAGACCTCAGTCCTTTCAGGAATCGACAGTGTTCCTGGTTATGGGGTTTTTTTCCTGCCCCTATCTCCCAGCATAAGGTTTTTCTCCTTTGTGACCCTGTCAGTAAATTTTCTCTAAACTCTAAGTCAGCTCCAGGACCAAAGGGGTAACTCACCGAAGAGAAGAGTTTGTCCCAGGCCTGGCCTTCATGGGCCTGCACTCGCGATTCTGGGGGGCTCTGTGCCGGCAGCCAGGACTTCCACCTTCTGGGGAAGCTGTCTGTGCACCTGACCTATGGACCGAGAGATCGCGAGTCACTTTGCTCTCATTGGACGGCTGCTCTCCGACCGCGGAAGCCGATTGGCCGCGCTCTAGCCGCCAAGTTCAGCGCGGGGAAAGGGTGAGTGTGGCCCTCACGCTCCAAGGTGCACACTGTCCCAGCGCGAATCCCGGCTGCGGGAGTCCACGTGCCCTCCCTCCGCTAGGCGTTGGTGGCCTCACTGGGCTGCTCCCTGCCATCACTATCTGCTCCACCTCCCGCCGTGCCCTAGTCCTGAATCCCCGAGGCCGTCCTAGTGGGGAGGAGAGGGCAGGGGTTGAGGGGTGGACCGGGAGGCGGGACGAGGACGCGAGGCACCCAGGAGGCTCCCGGACTGCGCGCCAGGAACCCGCCGCGGAAGTGAGTGGCTGGTAACGCGGCTTCCGGATGCCCGCCTGTCCCCTTCTGGAGATGAGTTGAAGATGAAAGCAGAAGCACTATCCGGGTGTCTGTAGCGTGTCGCCAGCTCCAGCACGGGAGGCGCTGCGGGTGGGTGGGGAGGAGGGGACTTGGGCGACTCTGGGATCCCAGCGGATGGGACAGCTCCCACGATTCTGACAATCAGGAAGAAGCCGAAGCCGAGAATGGAAGTGAACGACCTTGTCATGAATCGATTCTCCAAACGTCCACCAATATAGGCAGACGTTTACACTCCTGTTGAAGAAAATCGTAAGGACTTCAGGAATCAATCTCAGAGCTGACAACTCCGGTAGGATAGGGCTTGCCTACAGCCGGCTGTTTAAGACCTGCGGCAACAGCAGATGTGCACGCCTTGGATTCGGTATTTGGAAAGGAGCCACGGTTGCAATCCTGACACATTTGCTGCAACTGACAGAAGAATATATGTTGTGTGTCGAGTGACAGCGTTGAAAAGTGTGTTGGTAACTACATATATGTGATAATTTGGGGGGAACCGGACTTAATGTGCATATGATGCTCCCAAAGTGTAACTACAATTACTGCTTCCTATTCTGTGGGTTCTCTGGGGTTTGGAAATAGTAAACTTTAAACACACACACACACACACACACACACACACACACACGGCAGAAAACCCAAATTGTATGAAAATTTCAACCCTCACTCTCATTGTCTGAAGCACTAGAAGTTTCTATACTCCTGAGAGTAGTCCATGCAATGATCATCAAAGAATTAACTTTGGCTGATTTTATTTTAAAGATTTTATTTATTTGACAGAGAGAAACACAGCCAGAAAGGGAACACAAGCAGGGGGAGTGAGAGAGGGAGAAGCAGGCTTTCAGCTGAGCAGGGAGCCCAATGTAGGACTCGATCCTGGGTCTCCGGGACCATGACCTGAGCCGAAGGCAGTCACTTAACCAACTGAGCCACCCAGGCGTCCCTGATTTTTTTTTTTTCATTATAAATTCTGAAGCACTAAAAATTTCAATGATAAGCAAGAGGTAGTGAAAATACTGGGGTTGAAACTGCCCAACAGTCTGAGCTATCTGGTTTTGGAGAGCTATCCTAGTGATTTCCCAACATTGACCAGCATTTCCTGGTCCTTTATTCCAGCTGACTTGTTAGTTTTGATAGTCTTTTAGATATTGTCTGGAAATTAAGACAGAATCTCAACTATGAAGAAGAGTGAGGTTGTCCTTTTTTGGGAGTAAGAAGACTTATAATGAAGAGTAGATATAAATGTCTGGTCCACTGAGAATGTATTTGTGCAGATGTGAAACATTTTCTGTGTCCTTTTCTCTTTCCTTTCCTCCTTCTTTTTTTTTTTTTTTTTTTTTTTTTTTTTTTTTTTTTTTTTTTTTTTTTTTTTTTTTTTTTTTTTTTTTGTTTTTTTTTCATTTTTTTTTTTTTTTTGTACATTTCAATGTATAGACAAAATAGTGACTTAGTAGACAATAGGTTTAACAACACTTCCCAAACATGGATGTTAAGAATTCAACATTTTGTTTCTATGAAATAATAGTGCACAAGAAGATAGTGAAAAGTTAAAATAAAATATGTTCTTATCTATGCATCTATGACACATCAGTGCAACTAAAGCTACTATGTAGCAAGATGCCTATCACTTTTTTCTTAAATCTTTCTATAATTTTGTATAATTTTAATAATCCTTATTTTAAAAACATTTCTGGCTTGATAAATTATGTGTTGGCTTCTTGGGGAAAGGTCATAAAATAACAAATATTTTCTAAACCTTAAATATAGTCACAATAGGGGCGCCTGGGTGGCTCAGTTGGTTGAGCGACTGCCTTCGGCTCAGGTCATGATCCCAGAGACCCGGGATCGAGTCCCACATCGGGCTTCCTGCTCAGCGGGGGGCCTGCTTCTCCCTCTCTCACTCCCCCTGCTTGTGTTCCCTCTCTGGCTGTGTTTCTCTCTGTCGAATAAATAAATAAAATCTTTAAAAAAATATAGTCACAATAAAATATATTTTTTAAGGTAATCAGAGAATAAACTTTTTTTGGATGAAAGATTTCTATAACTTTTTTCCCTTCATAACCTCTACATCTTTTGTTATTTTTACTCTAAATTTCAGACAAAATGAAGCTGTAATCTTAAAGTTACAATATAGAGCTAGTGAGAGCTAAACCAAATAAAAATAACATTCTTAAGACTAGAAACCAAAATGTTTTTAAAAGCAATTTGACCATTAAACTTATTTATGGAATTTTCCTCTTTTTTTCTTTTGTCTGCTTAAGATCAGAATTCTTATAATTACCAGGAAACTCCTTAAAGCGTAGATGCATTTCTTGTAAATGCTTAATCAAACAGGCTATTTCTTCATTCCTAGATTAGGTCTACAGAGAACAACTCTTTCCCACCATTAGCCCCCAGAAGTGTTTTCTTCCATACTTGATGGGGGGGGGGGGCTTTTTCCTTTGATTGGAAGAGATTAATTTTTACATGCAAGGTCAAATATAAAGGTAACAGTATGGAATGAGTTTTCTTCCTGCGCATATGCCTTATTTTATTTCTTGCCTCTTGCTTTTTTTTTTTCCTTTGAGCTTTTATACTGTTTAACAGTTAAGAGCAATGGGCTTAATACAGTATCATTTTTATAAATAATTCCTGTTTGTTATTCTGCTGCAGAAACTCACCCTGTTATTATATTCAAAGTTTACACTACTCTCTGACATTTTGGAAAACAAAAATGGGTTTTTCATAGGATTATATGACACTGTGGTCTATAAACACTAATTTTAATAAATCACATATATTCTATGACTAATTTTCTTACGGGAAACATATCAACAATAATATGCATGGGTATAATTATGCTGTGGTAACTGGTCTATTTGGAGAAAATTTACTGTGACTCCTGAATGTGAAATCTTTGCTAGAAAATCTTAATTAGATAATGTGCCTGTAAGACATTACATTACATAAAATGAAAATACATGCATGTGAAAGTATAACTTCACCTGCAGGATTTTTTCTTTGTTTGGTTGGTTTGGTTTCTTTGTTGTTGTTGTTGTTGTTGTTTTTTAGAGAAAGAATGCAAGAGGTCCTGGGGAAGGGCAGAAGGAGAGGGAGAGACAATCTTAAGCAGGCTCCAAGCCCAGCACAGGACCCAATGAGGGGCTTGACTTCAGAACCCTGAGATCATGACCTGAGCAGAAACCAAGAGTTGGATGCCTAAGGGACTAAGCCGCCCAGGCGCCTCAGCGGTTTTTGCTGCTAATTTTCTTGCAAGGCCTTCTTGTAGGAAAAGATTATATCATACATGAAGATGTCTTGCTTTCCATTTTTACTTCAGACTTTATCTTAAAAGCCATTCCTCCTCTGTAAAGAAACATACAAAACCCAGAAAAGTAAATAAAAATTCCAGGTTCATCATATTTGATGCAAGTTTCTTTTTTGGTTGCCTGTTATAACCCATTCTTACTTATTGAAAGCACTGTAAATAAATAACTGTTTCATAAACCAAGATGTGTGATCAAGTTAAAATAAATTGGTGGTGGTGTATAACACTTTATTGTAATTACTTTTATAGTAATTTATAAATGGGGGGAGGGGCGGGGACTTCCTTGGCAATGGCCGGCCAGCTGTTCGCTCTCCCGAATGGGCTAACACTTACATCTGTGAGTGGAAGGAGTCAAGAGGGTTTGCCTGCCTCATTTAATACTCTCTATAACCCTGTGGGGAAGGTGTGGTCATCTGCCCTGATTCACAAATCAGAATTTTAGCAAGTATTTGCCCGGAAACATTCTTGCCAGAATTTAAACTCCCATCTGAAACTAAGGCTAAACTCTCTCTATTGAAAGGCTTCTATTGCTGCCTTTAATATTTAAGAGCAAAAGGCACAGCAGCTCACCTCTTTCTACATACTTTTTCATTAATGCAATCCTTTCTTCAACACATAAATGTGCAGTTACAATTTATAAGACCAAGGTTGGATTCTAAAAAGAGTAAATGCGGAGAAGAGTCCGGCCCTATGGAAGGAGGAAAGGGTACACACATAATAGAATTTCCAACATGGTTTCATTCATTTAGAACACATGCCGGTTCCTGCTTCCAGATACTGTACTGGGTGTTAGGGATACAGAGTTGAATGAATATGTTGCTCATATTCATGGATCCAGACCAGTTTAATACAATCTAATTCTAAGCATAGAACTCTCCCAGGACACAATATGCATGTCTGCTGTTTAAAGTTTTATAAAGCTTAATGTAATTTTGCCTTAGAAAACATTTATTTTTATTTTCTGGGAATTAGGGAAACCCTAATTCTATTTCACTGATTTTGGAAAGTCTGGAGAACTGGAAGAACCGGATGATGAATGTCAGAAATTGTTCTCAAATCTCCACCCTTCCCTGTGTATATATATACACCCCTTGCCCTGTGACTTTGCAGTTCCTCCCACCTCCTTAATGTCAGGCCTGACCACCTGATCTGCTCTAGCCACTGGAATGTGCACAGGAGGAAAACTGTTGAGCTTGGTGTTGGGTACCACTGGTTGTTTCTGTTGGCCTTTCTTTGGCTTCTGCTATGGCCAGGTAGAGAACATGCACCTGCTATGGCCAGGTAGAGAACATGCTCATGAGGTGGGGAGGCTTCAGTGAGGCAGTGTGTGGAACGTGTCCAAACATACCAGGCACAAATACTCCATAAATGACAGGTGCTGTCATTGTTATTTCTTCTATGACTATCATATTATTCTGTTTGGTATATACGGTCTACAAGGCTGTGCACTCCATCAAAAGTTGTGCAGGATTTCTAGGTTTGGGGAATATCACCAAATTACTAATACAGAAAGGATGTACCAAATTACTCCTCCACCAGCGGAGGAGGTGGTGTTCATTTCACCTTGAGGTCAAAAGTGTTGAGCGACCTGGATTCCTAAATTCAGAGCCAGATCATAAGACTCCAGATTACCCCCAAAATCCGGAGGGCAAAACACGTCTGAGGGTGGGGGACCCGCTTAGACTTTTAGGACGGTGCCAGCATGGCCCTGATTGCAGGGACTCCAAGGGGGAGTCTGCTTGCATGTGGGTATCCGCCCACCGCGCACAGTCGTGGCCAGAGGCCAGAGCGCCTTGGCCTTTGGGTACGCGCAGGCGATGCGTACTGGAGAGTCCCCTGTCCTGCTTCCCATAGAGCGATGCAGAAACCCGCCGAGGGTCATTCTTGGTGCACCAGCGCCGGACTCAGCCCGAGGGATGGACGTTCCCTATCACCTTCCCCAGTACCCCGTCCTGAGACTTGCACTTCTAAGGCCCAAAGTTTTACAAGGGCTTCCTGGCCGGGACCGTCCTTTGCACCTCTGAAAACTGGAGCGGGGAGGATGGGAAACTTCATTATCACTTGTCACCAGGTGGAGGTTGTGCTTAACACACCTGAGTTTCATTTAATCCTCACATTCACCGTTTTGGCAGTGGGTATGACTTTGTCTCCATTTCACAGATTAGGAACCCTGTAAATTTATGAGGGGCCAGGTAACCAGTTGGAGGGAAAAACGAATGTACTGTAGGATTTTAGTCTTAGAGCCTCACAGCCTTCCAGGACTCTGCAGAGAGACTTTGGGCCTTCTCTTAGTTCCTTCATTTGCAAATCAAAGAGGTTAGCCCAGAAGAGTGATTCCCTAACTTTACTGTCTCTAAGAAATATTTAGGGCAGTCTTTTAAAAATGCAGATTCTTGGGACACCTGGGAGGCTCAGCGTCTGCCTTCAGCTCAGGTCATGATCTCCGGGGTCTTGGGATCCAGCCTGGAATCAGGCTTCCGTTTGTCAAAGTGTCCGCTTCTCTCTCTCCCTCCCTCTGCCCCTCCCCACCGCTCATTCTCTCGTGTTCTCTCTCTCTCTCTTAAAAATAAAATCTCTCTTAAATAAATAAATAAAATCTTAAATAAATAAATCTCTCTTAAATAAATAAATAAAATCTTAGATAAATAAATAAAATAAAAATGCAGATTCTTGAACCCAGTATGTTATAGTTCAACAGATCCGGGGTGAGCCTCAGTAGGTTGCATCTTTAAAAAACCATTAACAAGCCAGGAAACAAGTGTTGGAGAGGCTGCGGAGAAAGGGGAACCCTCTTACACTGTTGGTGGGAATGTAAACTGGTGCAGCTGCTTTGGAAAACAGTGTGGAGATTCCTTAAAAAATTAAAGATAGAGCTACCCTATGGCCCTGCAATTGCACTACTGGGCATTTACCCCAAAGATACAGATGTAGTGAAAAGAAGGGCCATATGTACCCCAATGTTCATAGCAGCAATGGCCACAATCGCCAAACTGTGGAAAGAGCCAAGATGCCCATCAACTGATGAATGGATAAAGAAGATGTGGTGCATATATACAATGGAATACTATGCCTCCATCAGAAAGGACGAATATCCAACTTTTCTAGCAACATGGACTGGATTGGAAGAGATTATGCTGAGTGAAATAATCCAAGTAGAGAAAGTCAAGTATCACATGGTTTCACTTACTTGCGGTGCATGAGGGGTAACCTGGAGGACAGTGGGAGAA
>PITA01030910.1:0-15907 GCA_004023965.1 Spilogale gracilis
TTGCCTATTAGTAATTTTGATTTCAGAGAAGTTTACATTTCTTTAGGTCTGTTTTCTTACCTATAAAAAGACTATTTGAGACTGTATCGCCAGTTCTCAACCCGTTGGTATCACCTAGGAAACTAAAGATAATGATGTGTGAGCCCATCACAAGAGATTCTGATTTAACCGGCTTGTGTGGAGACTCAGTGTCAGCATTTAACTCGATCTGTAAGTGAATCTACTCTGCAGCTAGGCTTCAGAACTACTGGACTTGATGTAAAGGTTCAAGGGGCCTTATGTGTAGACTTCTAGTACAGACATGAACTTAGTACTGGAAAGAGGGTACTAGAGCAGGTGGTTTACACTGAAGTTAATTCAAATAATGTTTTTTGTAAAATTCATGAAAAGTTTTCATTATTCAATTAACAATGATTTTACTATTTCATTATTTATATTTGCCCAGTACTCAAATTTTGGAAATACATGAAATGTTGTGGTTACATTTTTACTTGTTGGGTTTTATATTATTCAGCTTCTGAATTGCTTTGCCCTGTGTCATTTGCTATTTGGGATTCTTTCATGGTAGCTAAAAAAAGGAATTTAGAATTTCTATTATTATTTTTTTTTTTTACTAAAAAAAGGTAAGGCTAATCATGTTTATAGTAGTAGCATGTATGTATGGAGCAATACAGTATTCCCATTATTTTTAATATTACGTTCAGCCATCATTGTAAATACAGATCAAATTCTGATCAGTTTTTGATATCCACAAGTGCAATTGAAATGTACCCAAATGGTTAAAATTTAAACAAAAAACGAAAAGAAAGTCATATTATCTTAACCTTTCTCTTTGGAATTCTGTTTAATAGATAAATAATAATAAATTTGGCAGTGAAGAATGTTCTGCCAAGAAAAAGGAACAAAGTGAGTTTCTAATCAGGAAAGAAAAAATGCCTGAAATGTCCAGATAATACGAATAAAGTTAAATATGTTTGAAATCATTGCAATTTCATAGTGAATAGCCACTTTATAATATTATCCTGAAAAACTGTCATATGCTTATTCAAAACGATTTTTTTTCTTTTTTTTAATATTTTATTTATTTGATAGAGAGAAACACAGCTAGAGAGGAAACACAAGCAGAGGGAGTGAGAGAGGGAGAAGCAGGCTTCTCGTGGAGCAGAGGAGCAGAGCCTGATGTAAGATGAGAGATAAAAATATATTAATTTAAGGGTTCAATTTGGGTGACTACAAAAACATATTAAACTAAATTTGTCATCTTAAATAGGTAATTATGAAATTTTAATGAATTCTCAATTTTATTTTCAAATATGTAAATAGCTACAAGTACAATAAAAAAAACCCAACTATTTGTATTAGTAAGAGTCTCACAAAAAAAAATGTAAAAAGAAATCTTAGTTAAAAGAAGTTTTGCCTTTATAGATACTGAGAGTTCAGCAAGAACCAAGTTAACCTGGGTTACAGAAGCCCATCAGCAGCAAAAAGTAGCTGATTTGTTATAGTTTGCATCTAGGCCTATGAATATGCCACAACAGGAGATGAAATTGTTTTAGAATTGTAACCAAGTTTAGAAATGAAAGGTTCAAGAGGTTTGTTTAACACACACACACACACACACACACACACACAGATTGCAATACACATTTTTGATGCTAAACTTGATAAGATTTTTGACAGGAAGTGAAAATATTTGAAACCTCTCTAATATATTTATCCTTTGTACAGCCCAATTCATGCAGTGCATCTGGGACAACCTTTATGGGTAGTTTAAAACTACGACATAAAGGAAATTCTTTGGTCCTGACTACATGGGACTACATATGAAGTCCTGAATTAGCATTACCTAAGTGGTTTCTGAAGATTTCAGAAATAAGGGAGAATATGGGATTATTTTTAAAACTATTTGATTATTCTTTGTCATGAATGTCACTACTAAAGTGGTAAATTCGATTGTTTTGTTTTGGGTACTAAGATGAGCCACCAGTTTTTTGTTTTGTTTTGAGCCACCAGATTTAAGTTTATCTTTTGTTTAAATTTGTTTTACAAGAGGCTAAATATTGTAGCTATTCTTTTTTTTTAAAGATTTTATTTATTTGACAAAGAGAAACACAGCTAGAAAGGGAACACAAGCAGGGGGAGTGAGAGAGGGAGAAGCAGGCTTCCCACTGAGCAGGGAGCCCGACATGGGACTCGATCCTGGGACTCCAGGATCCTGACCTGAGCTAAAGGCAGTCACTTAACCAACTGAGCCACCCAGGTGCCCCTGTAGCAATTCTTTTAAAAAACCTTATAAGTTGTGCATATATATATATATATACTCTTTGCTTATAAAAGTTTAAGCAGCATTTAATTGCTTATTATCTGAAAGAAGGAATAGTTAATATTAAAATATTTATAATCAAAAGAAAGAATTTGTATTATGTATAACCTCTAAGGGTTCCAGGATTGAAAAACTTTTACCTTTTCAGGAGAAGAAAAAGTTTGGAGAAGAATTCATGCCAATTTGGAAATTATTTTTCCCTATACTTTATTAGAAGGTGTCCATAAACTTATTATTTATTTCTAAGGATTTGCTCATTATCAGTAAATTCCTATTTGCATTTTTGGGAAAATGATGACAGTAAAACAAAACACATTTAGAATTGCTAATTTTGGTGGGCTACTTGTGTTAAAGAAAAACTGATCCATGAAACTTGTCAAAGAATGGTAAGTCAGACTCTATTTAGTGGGACTATCACAGTAGGTATAGAGACCACTGCAGTGTGGTTTTGTAGCAGGGAGAGAGATTGGGTTCAACTCCAAATACAAGAAAAAATAGGAATTTATAGACAAGGATTCTGGTTAAATTGACCTCACAGGATTCTTGCTAAAATTGAACAATGCAAAGAAGAATGAGGAAGCTCAAAATTAAAGTCCTAGTTGAAAAAGAGTTTTAGAGGTGCTTCACTGGAGTCTGAACTAGAGAATCTTTGTCACTTTTTAAATTGAGTCGAATATGTATAAGAATTTTACCCCCCAAAAAATGCACATGGAAGCACAGAACTTCAATTATACCAACTACAAAAAGGTTAATCTTATTGATTATTTAATTTCAATATTAATTGCCAGGTCCTAATGTTTAAAGGGATATGGTATAAAGGATCAACTGAGCACCATGTTGCCTGTCCCCCTAAATTAAATGTCCTGACCTTTTTCCTATGAGAGAACACATTTTGTTTATCCAAAATGTTTGTACCCCTTCCTTTCACCCAATATATTGAAAATTTACACTGCAGTGAGTTGTGGTGTCTGCAAAGATAACTCAAAAGAATGCAAACTGCAGATTGAAATCACTTCTTGATGTTTAATGGGCAGTGTGGGGGAGGGAGGCATATTTTGCCATGCTTATGAAGGAATACCAGAGGTTTCTCTTTTCTTCCACTTTGATTGATTGCATCTCTTTCTCATACATAACTAATTCAAATTATTTGTGCCTCTTGAGTATATAACATGAGCCAAAAGTTGCACTACATCCTCATACTGTTTGCAAGCTCTGTAAGTGATTCTTGCCAGGAACCAGCACTCAAGGGGAAAGTTAATATTCTGGATATTTCAATAGCTTGATTTGATTTTATTTTCAAAGGAAGCTTTGTCAAATCAAGGGAATGAGCAATGTGTCTTGAAAAAATCTTATTCATATTAATTTGTATGTTGATTCTTTGTTGTCTTCTCTTTAGACAAACTGAGAGCTCTTTATAATATTTAAATATTTGAAATTAAAAATGTTTCTTTTTTTAGAATATTTTTTGACCATAAATATATAAGACTTTACTCTTTAAGCATGCAAATGATGTTTTCATATGAAGAAAGCCTAGAGAAATTATATCTTCTTAGGGCTTGAGAAAGGAAATCTGATACCAATAATCTCTGTGATTTGATCATGACAACATATATCATTTCTGAAAAATGTTTGAAGCGAACTAGTCTGTACTTAGCTCAAAGAGGCAGGCAAATCTTTATGTTCTGCTTAAGCTTAAGCTATATATGAAATGAAACTGATGTTACAACTAGAGGATATAGCAAAGTATATTTGAATGACTGAAAAGAATTGATGACTTTACTATTTAAAAATTTTTCTATGATGCAGAGGAGAAGTTGAAAATAACTGTATGTGTTCTTTCTACCTGTAGATTATATAAATTTACTGGAAAACGTCTACACTGTTTACAAATGATGAATGGTGCCCAATTCTGAGACACTAAGGTGAAAGTTACAAAGTAATTGTTTGCAAGGGTAGTTGCTGATTTCTGCTCTCCCAGAGGTTTATTTTTGTGTGATAATCTCTTTTAAATGGGAAGGGGGTAGAAATATTAAGACTTTGACGTAGCTTACAAAGAGAGCCAAAATACAGAAAGTTAACATCAACTGAAATTAGTATAGCAAAACAAAAATAAGGGTGAGGATAGAGGAGAACCAGGAATAAAGCTGAGTGCACATCATATGTTAGCTTTATAATGAGAATAGGACAGGTGCACAACTTTGCATTTCTTCATTTGCTTATTACCATAACAACTATCCCTATTTGACTAGTATAAAGAGACCCGAGTCCATACCACTGGTATTTTTTCACTTCCTATTACCTTGTAAATTGATTTATTTATCAGTCTGTCTATGTGGGCTCATGTGGTAGAGTTACATAGTTCTTTTTCTATTCTTCACTGCACTTTTTGCTTTATACAAGGCTTGGGTGAACCAGAGTGGCACAGGCTCCGACACTGGGAAAGGAAATTCAATGATTCATGATCGTTCACAGAGAAGAGCAAAGACTGTGTTTGTTCTCCAGGAGAGCACACAAGATTCCACTCTCAATGATGCAGACATTTGGATGTGAAACATGTTCTCTTCTTGGCACTTTGCCAGAAATCTCTAGTTGTTATTAAAGTCTATAAAGCAAATACCATACAGTTTCGCATGCTTTATAACGGAAGTTAAAGAAGCAATGGTGTATCTTACCGTGTGAGTGGCATGTTCTTCTTAAATCGAAACAACTTTAAAAACTAACATTTAGTCCAGTTCTAAGATATTATCTTTAAAATAGCCTTTTACTGTTTTTTAATTAACAAAATAAATGTATGTGTATTAAAGAAAACTTTGATAATATAACTATGCAAGAAGAAAAAGAACTATTAGTAGTCCAGTTTCTCATTGCACATTAAAAATATAGACAATATAAATTATATATATATAAAACAGAAAATATATAGTACATGTATAATTTTAATAAACATGATTTATGATATATAAACTTTGTAGGCAATCATATGGGTGGACATCTTTATATCAAATATGGTTCTTTTTTCAACAATCTCTTCCTCTTCTTCTCAAATAATGATAATAAAGAAGTAGAGAAACTGGGAAACCGGATTGTAGTAATTAAATTTTCTAAAGAAAAAATATTGGTTTTACCATTTATAGCATTTTGAAAGTGTTCTGAGGGATTAAAAAAAATTTTTTTCATAAGAAATAAAGTTTGCATTGAAAACTGGTTTGTAGAAAATAATAAGATTCAGTAACATTTATTACTCTGAATAACAAATTATTAACCAATAAAAGCTGTAGAAGTGATGAGAAAGTTAGACTATATTACAAAATAATAAAATGTGTTGGTAGAATAAAAAAAGTCATGTGAGTCTGTTTTTCTAAGATATCCATAGAGTCAACAGTTTGGGGACATCCCTCAGAAAGGACTTTGAAAACCACAGTGAGCATTGTCTAATATGTATCCCAAGTCTGTGCATCTGTTCCTATATAACTAACTCCCTGAAGTCCAATCAAAACTAACAAACAAGAGATGCCTGGCTGGCTCAGTTGGAGGAACATGCAACTCCTGATCTCGGAGTTGTGAGTTCAAGCCCTTTGTTGGGTGCAGAGATTACTTTAAAAAAATAAAATCTTAAAGAGAGAGAGAAAGTTAGAGAGAAACCATTAGAAATAGATAAATTATAGAAAAAGCTAAATGGATATGTTGTATCTTTGAATATACTTTACCTCCAATTAAATTATTTTCTGCCATACGTCCTTGCCACATCTGCATTCAGCACATATTTATTGCATACCCCTCTGGGCTAGCGGTCCTATACATATGGGGAATGAAATGTGGGTAGAAATGAGTTTTTGTCATCATGGAGTCTAAATATGAATCTTAATCTTTTATTACTTAATTCACATTTTTCCTCCTCTATGAGGTATTTCCCAAACACATAATCTCTGTCCATGCTTTTAGTGTACAACAAAAAAGGATCAATTGTCACCCTTAAAATGTACAATGTTTTAATATCATTCTTATTCACTAGACTGTGGACTCTTTAATAGCAAGCTTGTCAGATTAATCTTTGAATCTCCTGTGCCTCAAAAAGTACATGTTTCGGTGGCGCCTGGGTGGCTCAGTTGGTTAAGGGACTGCCTTCGGCTCAGGTCATGATCCCGGAGACCCGGGATCGAGTCCCACATCGGGCTCCCTGCTCTACAGGAAGCCTGCTTCTCCCTCTCTCACTCCCCCTGCTTGTGTTCCCTCTCTAGCTGTGTTTCTCTCTGTCAAATAAATAAAATATTTTTTTTAAAAAGTACATTTTTCAAAATAAATTATTGAGAAATGCTTATATAGTCAATGGGTGAATCAATGAATAAGCAATAAATGAATGAACAGAGTAGCAGAGCAAACTTTAAAAAATAATATATTCATATTCTAAAATTTAAATTTTAAAGTAATTATAATTAAAAGTTTCTGAAATCATGAAAGTGTGCCTCTATTTGTGTACCAAATCCTAGAATCTAGGAAATGCATATAATGGTGTCAAGGTCATAAAACAATACAATTGTGTAAAATTTGTAAGAAATGGTTTAGAGTCTCCTCTCCAAAAAGTGTTTCTTGAAAGTAATTTACTTTGGATGTGATAACAGTGTGGTATGACCCTTCTTACATGTTGAAGTGCTCATCATGTGAGGTCCTCTACATCGCCTGGTATGGGTTACACACCCCTCACTGACTTACCTTCCTGCATCACTCTCTCTGGGGGATGCTCTTCCCACACAGGCAGGCATCTCAGATTTAAGAGATGTGTTTAGTGTCTTCCTTGCCTCCTAATCTCCTTCACATTGATAAAGCCACCCTCTTTCTTCTCATTGCTATTTGCCAGTATCTTTCTATTTGTTCTTCATGCAACAATGCGTGGATTTTGATACTAGTCTCACATTTGCTATTACTATTTGCTGGCTCTCCTAATATCACTGTCGCCAACATCTAATAGACTCCTTTTCCTTTTATTACTCTTTTGAAGTTTTTTGTTTGTTTTTTGTAGCTTACCTATTTTAGATATACACTCAGATTGTCATATACTGGGATGTTTAACGGCAACTGCTTTCAGGAAAGTTGTGGCTTAGAACATCACACTGTTCTAACACAACTTGCTTAGTGTTGATCCCCTTCCATTCTTCATTCAGTTGCACATTAACCTGTTCTAGAACACAAAAGCGCACATCAAACTTAGTTTTTCACCCTTTGTTTTCATTTCTCACCCCACTTTCCTGCTTCCCACATTTTCCCAAGAATTTGCCTTCCCATTCTGCCTCCATTCCTTCCCATTTGTTCCTCACCCTCTTCATTCTGTGTTCTGCCTCTATTCCAGTGGTAGAACAATAGTAAAAATCACAAAATGTCTTCCTATTAGAAAATCCAGTGAGACAAACTGTAAAAGAGTCTTAATCTCAGGAAATAAACTGAGGGTTGCTGAGGGGTGGAGGGAGGGATGGCATGACTGGGTTATGGACATTGGGGAGGGTATGTGCAATGGTGAGTGCTGTGAATTGTTTAAGACTGACGATTCACAGAGCTGTACCCCTGAAAAAAATACATTGTATGTGAATAAAAAAATTGAAAGAAAGAAGGAAAAAGAGAGAAAGGGAGAAAGAAGAAAGAACGAAAGAAAGAGAAAATCCAGTGAATATCTTTCTGTCTTTATTCTACCCATTCTCAGCATTTAAAATTCTCCACAACTCTTTCCTTATTAAGAACCTCCATTCTTATTAACTTCTAAGACATCATACTTTCTTATGTTTTCCATTACTGTTGGCCTTCTCTTCTCTCCATATATGATCACATCCATTTCCACCGTCCCATCTCTGATGATGATACCGATATTTACATCTGTCCTTGTTTTCCTTAGGACTGAGGGTTCTATTGTCACTAATGCAATTCTCTCTGACCTCTCTTACGACCTCTCAAACTTGCATGTATGAAATAGAATTCTTAATTTCCTCTTCCCAAACCCATAATACTTACCCAATCTTACCTTCTGAATGAAATTACCTACTTCCCAGCTGCTCAACTCAATTCATATCCAGTCTGACCACTTCATCCTTTCATTAAATCTACTGGATATGTCTTGAGTCTGCTGTCTTTTATCGAATGTTTTTTCCACTTCTTGACTAGCAACACTTACGCTTTTTAAGTGCTAAAGCTTCCCATCAGATCTTCCTGCTTTTGTTTTGTATTCTTCTAATCTAGGGGATCAGTAAAATTTTTCTTTAAAGGAACAAATCATAAATGTTTTTTTGTTGAGTATTTATCTATACAGTCTCTGTTGCAACTATGCTATCATGACATTAAAGTCGTCATAGACAATGCTTACAAGAATGGGTACATTTGTTTTTTAATAAAACTTTATTTACATTACAAATGGTGAATCCTTTTTATCCTGCAGTTAGAATGAATGCTTTAAATGCAAATATTATCATGTCACTCCCCTTGCTGAATACTAATCTTGAATAACTCCTTGCTGTATTTAAGACAAAATTCAAACTTTTTGGTGGCTTTCAAAGCATTGCATGACTTGGCCCTTTCTTTTCTACTTGATTTGATTCACCTCCTCTTCAGTCATCATTCTCCTTTACATTTCTTAAGAATGGGCAACATTCAGGTCCAGTTATTCAATTTGCAAGGCCCAGTGAAAAATTAAAAGGCCCTTATGCAAAAATTATGAAGAATTAAAAAATGCAACAGCATTAAACCCAGAGTGGACTTTTAGCATGAGGCCATGTACAATTATACCAGTTTTCCATGAATCCTGCATTTCCATTTTAGAGTTTTTTACTGTGCTTTCTTGAGCTTTGAACTATGCCCTCCATCATCTCACCCCTATCCTCCATTACTCCTCTTTAAAGTTTTGATTTAAAGACAGCAGCTCCTCAGACAGGATTTTTTTTTTTTTTAAGATTTTATATTTTTATTTGAGAGGGAGGGAGTGAGTGAGCCTGAGTTGGGTGAAGGGCAGGGAGAGAGAGAGAAGCTTTTTTGATTTCATTTGAATGGCTAAACTTATTACAAAATAAAAAAAAAAAAAAAAGATTTAGAAAGTGTATTCAGGTCCATTATTTTTCTTCTCTCTAGCATGAGTTTATAGATATTTTTGCTTATTAAATAATTAGTAATATGTGCTATGGATACCAGACCCATAAAGGTGTTTTGCTATAAACATTTATGAGCTGGGATTTTATGGTGTTTGTTTAAGATTTTATTTATTCATTTGAGAAAGAGAGCACAGCAGGGGGAGTGGCAGGCAGAGGGAAAAAGCAGGTTCCTCCCCTCTTACACTGTTGGTGGAAATGTAAGCTGGTACAGCTGCTTTGGAAAACAGTGTGGAGATTCCTTAAAAAATTAAAAATAGAGCTACCCTGTGACCCTGCAATTGCACTGCTGGGCATTTACCCCAAAGATACAGATGTAGTGAAAAGAAGGGCCATATGTACCCCAATGTTCATCGCAGCAATGGCCACGATCGCCAAACTATGGAAAGAGCCAAGGTGCCCTTCAACAGATGAATGGATAAAGAAGATGTGGTACATATATACAATACTATGCCTCCATCAGAAAGGATGAATATCCAACTTTTGTAGCAATATGGACTGGACTGGAAGAAATTATGCTGAGTGAAATAAGCCAAGTAGAGAAAGTCAAGTATCACATGGTTTCACTAGCTTGTGGTGCATAAGGGGTAATATAGAAGACAGTAGGAGAAGGAAAATAAATGGGAAGTAGGGTAATTCAGGGAGAGAAACGAAACATGAGAGACTTTGGACACAGAAACAAACAGAGGGACTTGGAGGGAGAGGGATGGAGGGATAGGAGAACCTGGTGGCAGGTACTGAGGGCACCTATTGCATGGAGCACTGGGTGTGGGGAATGGGGAATGAATCTTGGAACACTGGAAAAAAAATAAGTAACAATAAAAAATATTAAAAATAAAAAAAATAAAAATTAAAAAAAAGCAGGTTCCTCGCTGAACAGGGAGCCCAATGAGGGGATCTATCCTAGGACCCTGGGATCATTACCTGAATGGAAGACAGATAACTTGGATGACTGAGCCACCCAGGCACCCCTGTTTGTTTTTCAAGATTGTATTAATTTTAGAGAGAGAGAAGAGATCACACATATGTGTGAGTCGGGGAGGGGCAAAGAGAGAAAATCTCAAGCAGACTCCTGGCTGGACCTGGACCCTGATGGGGCTCTGTTTCAGGACCCCAAGGTCATGACCTGAGCCAAAACCAAGAGTTGACCACTCAACTGACTGAGCCACCCAGGCACCCCCTATTGTTCTAACATAAAATTTGGTATTTTGGTATTTCATGAAAAACTGAAATTATTAGAGAAAGAGCACAATCATATTTTGTAGTTTTATGGATTTTAAAAAAATATAGATCATCCCGATTAATTCTACTTAAATTTATTACCAAGAAGGAACTTCATTAAACCTCACTGAAGAGTCGACATGCCATTTTGGCTCATTTTAACTATTAAATTAGATCAACTACTAATCACTATTTTTAGAATGTTACAGTCCTAAATACAGAAATTTGTTTTTAGTAAACTAGAGGGATATGCTTTCTCCAAATGTTTTATTCAAACATAAGCTTGTAAGTGATTTTGCTACTGATTTACTTCCTGCTTTTGAAATATATGTACCTACATTTTCCTTTGTTTTGGAAACTGATATATGAGAGAGAATTATTTCTGGAGTTTGAGAACAGCTGGGTTTGAATTCTGGTTCTGCTACTTACTAGCTGTCACCACTGCCAGGTAATCTAGCATCTGTACATTTTAGGGGTTTTGTTTGTTTGTTTGTTTTTATGTGGAATAGTCCAAGTGCATGGCTGTATAGCTGAGAAGAAGATTCTAAGAACCAAATAAGATGATAGACATATAATCTTTTGTCGTATATAAGCAATATGGCTATTGATGGTAGTGTCATGTCTAATCGTTTTGTAAGACTCTAGAAACAAAGCTGGAAAATCTTATTGCTTTTGGTTCAATGTGATGTTCTCATTTTGTAAGGTTTTTTTTTTTTCAATTCTGAGTTTTTATTCCTTTTTATTTTTTTTCTTTATTGCTTTTTGCATTCTGTGCATGATGTATCCCTTGTCATTTTTTGTACTGGCAGTTTGGAAATATCCCAGAGTATATCATTATATAGGTTCAACCAGACTTTGATGATAGCTATTTTGTTGGATGAGGTCTATTCCATTGATTTGTTACATGTTGCATAGGAATAGATGCCTGGAGACACATATTTGTTAACTTACTGATATAGCTTGCAGTTGCAGGTGGTGGTTTACTCAATTTAACATCATTTTCAACTCTCTAGTTGAGAATATTTCAGAGCATTTTCTTGATATAAGCGAGTTCTACACATTTTATTCCCTTATGTTTAACTTTTTACAACCTGGTTGGGTTTCACTTAATAGAGGTGTTCAGATAAGCCTACTTTGTTGACAACTTTTAACTCCATTTAGATTTCATACAGTATTGTTCTGTTTTTATTAAGTATTTGATATGCAATTTCTGTTATATAATGTACTTGAAATGAATTCCTCATTCCCAAACTATGTTTCTTTTTTCTGTTGAACAAATGAAAATCATAGAATAATAACTGCAAAATCATACTCTTTTCCTGTTAATTTTCTGTATTTCCCCATTAGCACCTAAACATGTATTAGCAAGACAATTTTTCTTTTGAACTCTTTAGAGATAAATTGTGTTTTTCATATAAATATAACATTTTCCTTGAAAAGAAATAAAAGATGTTCTTATCCTCTCATTTGTCACTTCAATAATAAATAATCTGTACTCTTTGACTGTGTACCTACTACCCTATATATTTATTCAAGAGGGTTAGCAAGGATTCACATGGAGATTCATGCACAAAGATGTTTACTGAAATAGTATTTATAATAGAGACAAATTGGAGATAAATTAATAACCCATATTTGGGAAAGAAATGAATTATGGAACAGTCATATACCTTAATGTGATATTGCCATTAATATGTGAATTCACTGGTACATGTTTAGAATAGAGCATAAAGGCTGTAAGGATATAAAATTATGTATTAAGTATGATTCAAGTATGGAAAAATAGAACATACGTGAGGGATTGAATAGCAATAAAACAAAGCACTGGGAACAGATATCATCAGAGAGTGATAACATAGATGATTTTACATTTGTTTTTTATTTATGCTTTTGTTTCTGTTTTCTCAATATCCATAATGAATATGTGAGAGTTTACAATAGGAAAATTATTATTAGTTAGAGTACAATATATAATCAGAATGCTTTTTACTTTTGTATACTATGATACTTTTAATTTCAAGAACTTAAAATTCTTACACCCCAGAGTTATAGTTTGGTTAGGTGCAATTCTGCATTTTTGTTATACTCCCTTATTATGTCATAAACATATATAACAGAGAAGCAGGATGCACTGAAACCAAAAGCCTAGGCAATTTGAGAAGTAACTAAAAGAAGTAACTATAGAGAAGTAGGTGGTATATAGAAGTAACTAAGCAAGTCACCATGAATTCTTACAGAGTCGTACATTACTGCCCAAACTGCTGGGATGCCCCATGGCATAGAGTAATAAGTAGCAGATTTAAGCCTCTCAATACTCATTACTCAAATTGGAATAGTTTTACCTTCTAAATACAGTTGTAGATATAGTACATTGATTTACTATAGCCATCTTAGACAAACTGTACACTTAGAGTGACTATAGTACTGAAATGTGGCATTGGGGCTATAGAAAGTTGCGGGTTTGTATATACCTTCATTCTTCTAAGAAATGTATACTGATGATCCTCTGCTCTTATTGCTGGCTGGAAGAGCAGAGTTCTTATTTCTTCTGACTGTACTGGGCCTTATCATTATTTTACTAATCTATCAAAATATTCCTCTTTGTCTTATTTTCCTCATAGTCCATATGTAATTTTATTGAGTACTGTCATAATTTCATTTTTAAAGCAAGATAAAATGGATAGCCACATTTATTTCATTTATAATTTTTTTTGTAGTTAAATCTTTTTCTTTAAAGATATTTTAAGCAGAGGCTTCATGTGACCTAGAAAACATGATCTTTATGGACAAGCAACTATTTTTATTCCATTTTCATTTATTTATTTAAAGGTTATTTATTGAGAACCTATTATATGTCTCACAATATCATTGAGTAGTATGTGAAACAGTGTTATATGTCTCATACTATAGTGAGTGGTATGTGAAACAGTGGCTATTTCTGTTCTTGTGCATCTTTATAGTCTAGTGGGGGAATGGGGGATTGTGTGTTAATGAAGTTTTTCTGTGCTATATTTGTTTCCCTTTAGATAATAACCTTTAAAAGTTTTACATACACATTAAAGAAAAATTGCTAATTTCTGGGCCAAAATACAAAAATAATGATGGTTCTACAGGTGTCTAGAAAAGAATTGTAATACCCAGGCTCGTCTGGGGAAATACCACAAAACACTAAATGCTAGCTGAAATATGAAAGTTTAATATTTGGGTGCTCAGTAAGCAGATACATGAGAAGTATCATTTTAAACACAAGACAAAATATTATAAGGAAGCCATAGTCGCCACTATAGTGAATATTCTGGGTCAAAGATTGCATACACATTCTACCCAATGATATTGGAAAGTATCATTAAACACTGCCTGATAAAAATCCTTTATATTGGGTGTGGAAAGAACACATCTAGCTAGTATCTTGACAGAAAAGCCAACTGTATTATTCTGATAACTACTCTGAGAGAATCAAGGGATTTAAATGACCTTAGAATAGTAGAACTAAAAAAAAAAAAAAATAGAACTCTGTTTTCCTGGCTTTGTACAATTTCTCTATGCATAATTAAGAGCTTGATCAATTGTATATCAATTATGTATCAATGAAGCCAGATTAAAAAGAGATTAATGAAAGCCTCTCAAGGATATTTCTTCTGGAAAAAACAAAACAAAACAAAACAAAACCTCAGATAGACTCATTTTATTGTATTTTCTTTTTTTTATTGTATTTTCATATTTAAATCCTTTATACTTAATCTAAGTCCAGCAAAAGGAAAAAATATATGTACACTTGTGCCAAGTACATAAAAGATTCCAATATTTTGAATTTCAGAAGTAATAAGCAAACATGAGTATATTCTTGTTTCTTCTTTCTCTTTTAAAGAACTCATAGTCACTAATTGCTTAAGAAATAGGAAGATACACTGAAAATGCTGTAATGTTGCACAGTCTGATTTCTGATAGAAAATTACATATGTGCTTTACTGTTTGGACCGCTGACTTGACTGTTCACTATTCAAACCATTAGTAAGTTTAGTCAAGATCCAACAAACGGCTTTGATGATTGAATTATCTTTGCTGTCAGTGATCCTAAAATCAGTTTCATGGGTCGACAAAAAGAACATACATCCCTAATTAGTAATCATTTTATAAACAGTCATTAACCAAGTGGTAACCCTTGTAGTTCTTTAACACTTAATGTCCTCTGTGAGTGTCCAAAAGCAGTGTAAATATCTGAATTTAATATAATAATAGTTACTCTTCCCAGCATAAAGAACTATTGAAAAATGAGGAATTGAAAATAGTCCTAATCCTTGAGGAACATTCAACCTTGCAGGACAAATAAAAAAGCTTACCTGAATAAGACACAAAGTTACATATGACCTAGAAATGCCATATGATAGCATCCTCAAATATAGAAGTAGAAAATAGAAAATTCTGATTAGTAAAGGAATTTTGTTTAAGAACTAAGGCAGTAAGTTCTAAATGGCATTTGGGACATGGGTTTTTATAAAGGAGGCAGGAAACCGTCGCTTGACTTCTTAGTAATTTGATACTGACTTTCAGTTTTCACAGTAAGGACCTTGTTGTTTGAGGTTCAGACTTCTTTTTTGATATTGCATTTGGTACTAATTATAAATTTTCAAGCAAAAGCTGAAGTTTAATTGTTTACTATTCTAGCCAGGATAGCCATTTTATACTGGCATCTTTTAAAAATATTTCAATGAGATTTTTCTAATAGTTTGAGAAAAATCAGAGTGATTTTACCTTATATCTTAACCTTAATGTTATTCAGCCTATTATGATTTGTACACATGTTTTCTGAATTTCTGGGCCATTTACTGATCTACATTAGCTAAAAATGCGATTTATAACATTGCTTCATTTTTATGTTGCCTATTATTCTGTTTAGCTTTCCTCTTGAGTGCATTCAAGCTTCTTACCTGCAAGAACCTTCATCAAGGCAAGCTGAATCTATCTCTCTGCCTTCCATGTTCTTTAGCGCAGTATGTTGTAAATAGCAGCCATTCATTCAGCAGTTGTATTGGACTTCTGCAACAGTCTGTGGATTTAAAAAGTTTTCTTTCTTTTCGACCTCTCTAAGAATATCTGTCAGTACCTTAATAAAAGGTATATATTGTGATTTTGAAGATAATTGAAGGTAATTCCTCATGATTTTGAAGATAATTGAAGATAATTCTTCATTTTAATTTTGTTCATCTCTGGCCCTCAGTTTCATATGCTTATGATTTTCTAA
>PITA01030911.1:0-15836 GCA_004023965.1 Spilogale gracilis
ATGCATAAAGTCACAGGTTATGACTCAAAAAGTGGTAAAATTTATTTCCTTCTGCATTTTTCTCTATTTTCTTACCTTGTTCCAGTGAACACAGATACTTTGATAATTAGAATAAATAAGTTTTTTAAAATGGCAAAATAACAAGTACAGAGAAATAAAGTATCTACATTTACACTGTTTCATTAGAAGCTTTTCTTATGGAAAACTATGTGTTCAGAGATCCATAAATGCTCAACTCCTGAAACTGGGGCACAGAGTGGCCCCCATAGCAGTCCTTCAGTGCGGGGCAAAGATAGAGTGAGTCAGCTTTCAGCTACAGTAAGCCAGGCTGATAAACCATGTAAGAAAGCAAGTGAAAATCAGATCTAGAACTGACGTTGATTTACCCGCTAGGCTCTTGGAATCAAATCTGCAAGAAGGTGATTTAAATCCCATTGTTCTTGTTTCCCTTTTGAGATTTATGGTTGTGGGAGAATGTATTGGAACAGAATAGTGGCCAGCTGGAGGTCCAGGCAGAGTGGCTGTTTATTGGGACCAGAAGGGGGAGGCTGAGTACCCAGGTGAGGATTTAAACCAGGTGACAATCTCATTTTCTGCAACCTCTCTGAGTTAAGTGTAAGAGGGTGTCTTACATTGAGTCCCTTGCTTGTATTGTCCAAGAGTCTTTATCTTTTATTCCTAATCACCCTCTTTCCCATATTTTTAAGTCTTGATCTGGAAATATCAGGTTATGTAACATGCCAATGTGCACAAGGATGTAATTCCGCGTAAAAAAGGACCCAATGAGGGAGAAATTCTAACAAAACTGGAAATGACTTTTCTAAGAAAAGAGAAGATATTTTTGTTTCAAGCACTTGGGCTGTTTTTAAATAGACCGTGGATGCAATGTTGCTGGTTCTTTTGGGGCTGTTGATTTTCCTGCCCAACCCCCACCCAATAAATGCAGTGTTGGAAAGGGATGAAGAAGTGGAAGGGAATGATCATCTGTGAGATTCTGTGACATTAATCCTACTTTGTCATAGAGAACATCTTCCCATTTATAGGAGAGCAAACTGAAGTTCCAAAGGCAACTAAGGACGCATCGCCATGATTTCACCCAGTAAATAAACGAGTTAAAGTCACATTCCATCAGTTTACTCCCACAAAATCAGAAAGGGTTAAAGAGATTATACCACACAGAGATCTGCTGGGGGTCCAAATGCCCAGTACTATAATACCCACTCTTCCACTGTAACACCCATTCAGCGGGGAGCTCACTACCTCTTATTCCAAATTATTCCCTTTGCTGTAGAACTGCCCTCTGATGATTTTTCTTTAGTCTGAACACTGGTTCCACGGTCCCCCCGTCTCCGCAGTGAGCAAGGCGATCCTACTTCCCCTCCAAAGTCCATTAGGGGGGTTTATTGACTTACTGGCCCCATTCTACCCCCATGCCCAAAAAGAGGCCTTGATGACAACAGGAAGCTGGCAGATGAATCCGGAAATCTGAAAAACTGAACCTTTCCATCCCTGACAACTTCCCCACCCTTAGAAGACGGTGAATTCACACGCCAACCTGCACTCTGCCCCCGCTCACTTAAAGATACAAGCTGGGAATAAAACCTTCCCTGAATTAGCCCCCTAACGCCATAGTAACATCTCCGTCCTAAGTTTTGCCTGGAGAACGTGGGGGCCTTTACTTCCGCGACATTCACAAGGAACCGCTGAGAGGCGACGCTCCTTCGGCCGGGGAAATCAGCTCAGACTGCGCAATTCCGCTAGGTGGAAGGCATCCCATCATCACCCTCACCGGAGAAAAGAGATTCTTTCTAATCATTCTCTTATAACGCCCACAAGGAGGGGAATCCCATTTTTGCACTACGTCTGGCCTCGCCGCAAACCCCTCTTCCAGGCTCGCGCGCTCTCTCCCTCACACACACACACACACACACACACACACACGCACACGCGCGCGCGCGCGCGCGCATACACACACACAAACTTGCTTCCACCACCACCTGTGAAAACATCCCTCCTAACTTTGGCGAGGAGAGCTACAGGGCAGAGCTGAGCGGCGGAGCGCCCGGAGCGCGCCAGAGGGCGGAGGATGGGGGCAGGCGGGGAGAAGGCCGTGCGCCGGGGCCGCAACACCAGCCGCGCGGCTCTCGGACGAGCACCCGGCGGGAACACCACTGTCCGCGCTCCAGTTTCCCGCGCAGGCCCCGCCCACCCGGCGGCCCCGTGAGTGCGGACTGCGGCGCGGCCCGGCCCAGCCAGCCGAGGAGCCGGAAGCCGGGGGCACGGGGCAGACCACCAAGGAGAGCGCGAGGGGGCTTGGGCCCGCGCAGCCGACCCGGGATGCGGGTGGGGGGGTGGTTAGTGGCGGCTAGGCGCCCGCGGAGAGGCCGGAAGAGTCCGGCCGGCGCGGAGGCCGTGGAACTGGAGGGAGCGGGGAAACAGGTTGCAGCCGAGCCCCGTCTCCTCCCCGCCACCGCCCCGCCGACCCCGATTTCCCGCCGGGTCTGGAGCAAGCACAGCCCCTCCGGGGCGCCCTCCTCCTTCCAGGACCCTCGAGGCCGGCCCGGAGCCTCTTAGGCGGCAGGGTTAAAGACGCCTTCAGCAAGGTCAAGGCGCGGCCGTCAGGCAATTGGGCATTTTCCCCAACCGAGCACGAGCTTTGTAAATGCATTGTTAAGGATCACCGCAACGGCAGGAAATGCGAATGGCCCCACAGGTCTGCGAAGGGAGGATTTATTTTACAGCGCGGAACACTCAGACGGACCCGGGATTTCAGGGGGAGGGGATGCAGGGTTTCAGGCCGGTGGAATGTGGCAAAAACAAAACCCTCGCCTCCACCCAAGCACACCACCACCTCCTGCCCGCGAGGGGAAGGGAGTTCAGGGCCACTGTGCCTCAGACTTAGCGTTCCGCACGCCTCTGTCAGGTCTGGGGTGGTTTTTCCTTCTACAGGCGAGAAAAAAAAAAAAAAAAGATTTAAAAGCACTCCACTACTGTGGTTTCTCTATCAAAGACCATCAACGTGCTACAGGCTGCGGCAGCTATGGGAAGCAGGGAGAGGAGAATAAACGCAACAGAAGCGAACTGCGGTCCGCGTAGGAGAGAAGCGAGGGGGCGGAAGCCATACTCTGCACTCCTCCCCATCCTACCCCATTAGCGCCTGGCTAGCCCAGGAAACCAGGAATGGATACCTAAAGGTGGCCAACTCTGGCAAAGAATAGCACTCTCCCTCCTAACTCCCCGCCAGAGTAGGCCTAGATGGCTGGCATGCTTGGCATCACCAAGGTGGGCCAGAGAGCGCAGGCAGGTTTCTAAACACGGTGAAGGGCACTGGGTGTGAAGATGGGTTGGAGGTGATCTGAGAAGCAGAGAAGCGCGGTTTAGGGGTTCCCCAGGATTCAAAGTTAGTTTCCTGAAAGAGCATCCCCTGCAAGACAGGCTCGGGCTCTGGGGACTCCACGAACCGCGCGTTCTGACCGACTTTTTCTCTCTGATCAATCCCAGAGTCTCTACCCTCCCTATTTCTGTCTCGATAACCGGTTCTTTGGGGACAGTAGCATCAGCACCCAAGGCCGATCATGGAATTGGGCACCCTGGTGCCAGACGTCTCCCTGCCCTCTGGTCCCGGGATGGGTGCGCCCCGATACTTACATTCTCCAAGCAGGAAAACTTTCAGGCTCGTCTTTCGAGAACCGGGTGCTCGCAGCACGGTTCTGGGTAATCATTGAGCCAGTTTATATAACTGCCCGCGATGCCGTACGGCTGATCTTGCGTGCGCGGCCGCACAGCTCAGCACTTGGGCACCCTCTCGCCCCCGCACTCGAATCCCAAGCATTGTCCCGCTGCCTTCCACAAAGCAGAAAGGCGATCTCGTGGATTCGTCAAAAACCAAGGGCGCGGGTAGGATATACCAAAACCCAGGTTGCCTCAATGCGCCCCTTTCGCTGCATTGGTGTCTTACGGATAACTGCATCTCCACAAACCTCGCCAGGCCTGGGGCGGGGGGGGGGGGGGGGGGGGGGGGGGGGGGTGGCGGGATAGAGACCCCGGCGGGGGGTTGGCGCGGGTTTTAAAGAGGATTCCTATTACCCAACCGAGTAATAATACCCTCGTACACATGGACAAAGGTGCACAAATCGCCTTAACGTGTTGCCCTGAAAGGGAAGCCAACTTCCAAAGTTAGAGACCACGCAGTTAAATTTCCAGTACTTTCCAACTTCGCCTAGGCGGGGACAGGGCCAAGAAGGGGCGGGCAGCGGCCAGCCAAGCCCACCCTACCGCACAGCCAAGGAGGACTCGCCAGTTGAATCTTCCCTCCCCTCGCCCCAGTTGGTTGTGTATCCCCTGGTTGCGCGTACACACACACATACACACACATTCCCATACCACCTTCACGTCTGCTTCCTTCAAGACACTACATTTTTAAAACGCGAGGAAAATGACGGAGTTCGGTGATCACATTTCAATCCAGAGCAAATTTCTCCAAACCGGGGGTCCGGGTAGGCACACACACACGCACACACACATATTCACACTCAGACCCAGGAGCGCTCTGAGCGTCCACCCCGCGGCTGCAGCCTCCACTCGCTGGGAAGGGACGTCAGCACCGCTGCAGGGCGGCGGGCGAGGAGAGCCGAGCGCCGCGCGGGCTGCAGAGGGCGCGGGGCTGGGGTCGCTCTCCGGTTTCCTCCCCTTCAACCGCGCCACACGAGAGGCCGCTGCAGCCGGTGCTCGCCCGCCCCGCAGGACGGGCTGCAGCCGCCAGAGCCCGGCACTGCCTCCCAGACTCCTCCAGCGCCCGCGGGGCCCAGTGGCAGGCTGATCTGCAGAGAGGCTGCGGACTCTGGGGCTGGGGCGGGGAAGGGGATCCCCGCGAGGAAGACGAACCCGGGCGCGCCGCCTCCCTCCCACCCGCAGTCCCGAGTCCCGGCCCCGCGCCCACCTCCCCACTCTCCCCTAACCTTCTCTCTCAGAATAGTCCGTGGCGGGCTCCGGGTGCTGCGGCGACGGAGACTCGAGCTCCAGACTGGCTCGCCTCGCCGGCAGCCTCCCACCCAGCCTCTCTCCCTTCCTCCCTCAGTGAGGGCCGAGGGAGCAGGAGAGCGTCTCCTGGAGCCCTGGGCGTCCGTGCCAGCCGCCCCGACCCCGCCAAGGCCAACGAGCGAAGAGGGGCGAGGAAGCCGGCGAGACGCCGCCGCGGCCCCCAGGGCGCTTTTCCATAGAGCGGAGCGCGCCGCCTTACCGTGGCTGCAGGCTGCCACCGCCGGGGAAGCGGGGAGGAGGGCGGAAGGGAGGCTCGGCGCCGCGCCGGTGGCTCCTCTGGCTCTTGGCCGCGCGGCTCCTCGGCTCCGCGAGCCCGAGCAGGGCGCCCGGGAAGGAGTGGGTCCCGGCTCTGCGCTCAGCCCCAGCGAGACCAACAATAGCTCTCGAGGGGAGCTGAGTCCCAGCGAGCCTCCAGCCGCGCGCGCACGCCCGGCTCCCGCTCCCGGCCGCTCCCGGCCGGCGTCCCTGCCAGCACTGCTGCCCCACATGAAACAGCTGCAATCCCGAGGTTTCTGGGGGGTTGGGCGGGTGTGTGTGCGCGCGTGAGTGTGTGAGTGTGTGTGTTTAATAGCTTCCCTCCTCTTCTTCCCCTCCCTGCCTGCTCGCCTGCCTGCCTCCGTCCCCCACCCTCGCTCTCTTACACACAGACAGAGAGGGCGAGCGAGAGAGACACACACACACTCACACGCACACGCAGGTTACATGAATGGGAGGCGGGAGCCAATCCTGCGAGGCTGGGCGAGCCGCGGCGCACCGGCGCTGCGAGCAGGGCCGCACCGCGGCGCGGGGGGGCGCCACGCAGGTGACGCTCTCCCTCCCCGGGCCCCTCGCCGCCTCTCGGCTCGCCCCAGTCTCTGTGTTCTCCCTGATGGCTTCCTCTCTCCCCCTTCCCTCCTCTCACGCGGCTTTCTCCAAATTCGCTCCCTTGCACTGCTTTTTCTTTCTCGAATTCTCCTAGTTGTCTCAGTTCAGTATCTTCCCCGGTCTGCTTTTTTCTTTTACCGTCTTCGTTCACTCATTCCCTTTCTCAAACTTCCTTGTCCCGACTTTTCCCTACTTCCTCTCCTCTTGCCTTTTGTTCTCTTTCCTCCCGCTTTGGCCGTCCTCCCCAAGTCTCTGTGGTGTTGTCTGGTCTCCTGGACCTCCCCCTCTTCGCCTGTGCCCGGGTCTCTCTGGGGCCCGTGGCTTCCCTCCCCGCCTACCCCCTGATGTTATTTCACACCCTCAACACTTATCCAGGGACAGTCCCTCTCGCATTGCTGCTGCAGCACAGCCAGAGGTAATTAAGAGCTGAGAACTTGAGTTCGTTCCTCGGGCTCACAAGATGCCCAAAGAAAGGCCCTCCCTCGGACAACTTCTCTAAAACCATGGTAACAGCTACTCAGTCGTGATAACAATCATTTAAAAAATAACTGCAGGGAACGTGGTCCAAGAGATCTGTCCTTCGCATTTCTGGACTGTGATCGCCAGCACATTTGGAGAAGGGCATTTTCACGGGATGAGAGAGGCAGCCTGGTGTAGTGGCAACTTGCAAGGGGGCTTTGGAGAGAGACTGGAGAAATTTCCACAGCAACCCTGCTGCATGCCAGCTGTATGTCTTCATGCAAATCATGACCTCTGGCCCTGCCTCAGGTTTCTCCTCTGTAGAATGGATAATTATACCTACCTCACCCCTAACAGTGAGGGGTAAAAGAAAGAACAAAGGAAAGAAAGCACATATAGAAGTGCAAACAATGTGACTTCCTTTCTCCTCTCCCCACCATTTTTAAAAACTCCATCATCTTCTGCTACATTATATCTCCAGAGTCTAACCTGTGCAATGAAGGAGGGAATGTGACAAGTAATGTTACAGAAATGTGAAGCAAGGTCTAGGATATTTTAAAAACTCTGTTGTATGAACAGGAGATTATCTAGCCAGATGGTTACAGAGGCATTACAGAGATTATAAACTTGGGGTGCTGGAATGCCCTTTCAGTATCTCCTAAGTTTTCCCGGAAAGTCAGGGACAGGGGTAGGAGTGGATGGGGGGGTTTTCATGCACGCTGTCCAATCTATTTTTAAAACCTTCATAACTGAACACTGACCAGTGACAGAGCCTCTGAGACTAACTAAAATGTCAACTCTCTGCCTTTGGATAGCATTTATCAACTTCGTGTCCTCACTACAGGTATCAAATGCTTTCCACAAGTTGTGATGGACAGTTAGAGTCAGTCCATTGTCAAATGTCTGTGGACCACCTACTCTGTTGCTGGCGCTTGGTGGGCTGTGGGCATCCAGTGGTGAGGCAAGCAAGCTTTGCCCTGTGAGCCTACAGTGTGGTGGACATGTCTGGTGAATGGGTAATAGGGAAATGAGTCACATATACCCTGAGAAATATCATTTGTTTGGTGGAAGGAATCTTTCAATATATGAGGGCCAGGGCAGAGGGGATAAGAAAGAAATCCTTGAGTGAAAATTTTGGAATCCACTGTACATTCTGTGCTTCTCATTCAACTGATGGGAAAACAGAGCCCCAAGCTAAAAGGAGCAGGGGAAAGTATGATGGGAAACAAGATAGCTTACATCCTCTCAAAGTATCTTTGATTAATTTCAAAGGGAAAAACAGTAACTTTACAGTTGAAAAACCTGGCCAATTCTGCCTGAAGTAATGAATAAGTCAGTATCACTGGTAATGTGATAGGTAGACATCATGTGCCTCCTGATGTGACACACTGAGAGGGACAGAAGAACCTCACATCTGTGGTATTCCTGCCAAAAATGAATAACTCTAATCTTGAAGAAACATCAGACATACCACTGATGACCCTTCAATGAAGTAAATGTCATGTACTCTTCACAAACACCAAAATCAGGTGAGAGGGAGACTCTGCAACAGTTCTAGACTAAAGGAATGGCTTAGCTGTCGTGACAATAAATGTAACACATGGTCCTGGATTGGGACATTAATAGGACATTGTTAATTTCTTGATCTTGATACTTACTCTGTTTATGCAGAAGACTTTCCTTGTTTTTAAGACCTATACAATTGAGTATGTAGAGGTTTAAAAAGATGAAGAAATCCTTACCTTCAAACAGAAGCACAGTATGGTGGGTTTCTGCCTAAGGAACAGGCACAGTGTGAACACAGAAGGCTCCTCAACCAAATCCCTGTAGGTAAGGGAAGGCTTCCTGTAGAAGGTGGCATTCAAGTTGAATTGTAAAGGCAAGAAAATCAGCTAAACCAAAAAGGAAAGGAGGCACTTTTGGAATAGAGGTAACTGTACAGGGAGATGGACAAAAGTATGAGGCAGATTATGGCCTCAGAGCCGGCACATGAAGGGAGTTTCTGAAAGAGTCTAGACAAGTAGATCAGGTTGGATTTTGAAGGGGCTCAAATGAAGCTAAGGAACTCAAACATCTTGAAAGCTCAGGTATGGGGTGGGGATGGGGAGCAGAGAATTATCAAAGACTGTGATCTTAAGTATTTGAAAAAGACAATCTGGCAGCAGTGTAGAGAAGTGGTTTAAAAGCCAGAGAAGACCAGAGATGCTGAAGTAGGTCATTTCGGTAAACTCGGGCAACTGCAGTGAGGATGGAGAAGGGAGGAGAGACTGAAGAGAGATAGAGGATATAAAATGAACAGATTTTGAATGCAGGTGGGCAAGGAGAAGTCCAAAGTGACTCCTAATTCTCAAGCTTGGGTATCTGAGTAGAGGCTAGTACTATCCACTTCCATGTTAAGAAGATTCCGGAGGAAATGGAGGTTGTAGAGGGGAGAGTAAGGTCAGCTGTTACCATGCTGTAATCTAACTCTGTAGCTAGCCTGGTATTCTCCAGGACAGCTGCTCTGTGCCATGGGAACCCCAGCTATAAAATTCAGCCTAAGGCCCTCCAAAGAGCCAGCCCCAGGTATTACCCAGAAAAATAAACAAACAAACAAAACCAATAGATTAGATATAGGAGCAGTATATTATTTGTAATAATGGAAAAAAATTGAAACAGCTAAAATCATCAAGTAGGATATAAGTAAATTTGGGGGACAGCCTTGTTGGATTATCTAGCCACTCTAAAGTTGTTCTTCTTTGCAGAGTTTCTCAGAGCAGGAAAAATGCCAATGTGATCATGTAAAATTTTTTAAAAGCAGATTACAAAATTGTTAACTGCATAAAAATCTTCATGGAGGAAAATTGGGGGGGGGGTGCAGGGGAAGCCTGCCAAGAACATGCCAAATATTAACAGTGGTTGCCTCTGGGTGATAGGATTATGAATAATATATATTTTCTTCTTCAAGCTTTTTGGGTACTTTCTAACTTTCCCACAATGACATTCATTACTTTCATAACAAATTAAAAGCTGTCATTTAAAAAAAAAAAAAACCAGAAAAACAAGAATGGCTGTGACCCCCTCTTCTACTTTATCCCTTTTCAACCCACCCTTCCCCCTGAAGAGTAACTGCCTTTCACCCTTTATCTTTGAGAGTGAAATAAGAGGGCATTTAACAAATCAGGGTAAATTATCAGCTGGGCTGAAGAGGAGAAGGCGTTCTTTCTTAGGCAGGCATATATGTTATTAGAGCTGTTGAAACTGTATATATTAAAGACGTTTGCATTGCCCTTATTGATTCTTTGCTGTTACCAGGAAAAGAAAACCTACAGTGGAGCCAAGAAAGTGTGAGCCTTTAAAAAAAGGGAAGTTCTAATTACAAAATGTATTTATTTGCAAACCTTTACTGTAAAATTGTTTCAGAAAGCAGGTATTTCAGGCAAGGAGACACACGGCAGCAAGGAGCAAAGCTTCATGCCTTTCGTCTGATATACCTCAAATACACAAACTGGTTAAATGGGATTGGGACACCCACTGAAAAGCGCTATCAAAAGTTCACAATTAGAAGGCAGGAAAAGTGCCAACCGGAGGATGTTCTCATTCTTCGGAAAGGTTGCTGTAAGTGGATCCCTGGTAAGGTTCCCTCACTTTCGTGATTTTCAACTCACAGAAATGTTTACTGTGTGCACAGGTTCCCCAACCTAATAATAATACCTTGCACAAGCACAGCCCTTCACCTTTTCAAAGGCCCTCCACATCTGTTGAGTCACTCAAGCTTTATACCCCCTGCCCCCTTCCCACTAAAGATCCTGTTACTTCCAGTTTGCATGGGAGCAACAGGGACCCAGAGAGGCAGAGCAGTCTCTAGAACTAAAGGAAAAAACCCTCTGTGTATTTCCCCTGTGAGTTCTCTTATCAACTCCTTAAATAACTTGGAAGGGAGGGCGAGTAAACTGGGGTGTGTGTGCCTCTGGCTCAACAAAATCAGAAAAGGCCCACTCCCCAGAATTCCAGGACCATGCCTTTCCCAGCATAATCCCATTTTTAAAAGCCAAGGGGTGAGGCTAGGTGTTACTCTCTGGGAGGTAACTCAGTTTAACCTGTGAGCTGTCTTTTGGGGAGGTTTATCTGACCTGTGAGCTGTCTTTTTGTCTTGAGGGAATTCAATGCTAGTATTTGGGGGTTAGCAATGCCTTCTAAATGTGTCTGCTGGAAAAGGAGAAAGCCTCTGCTTGGTTTCCCACACATCTTTTCCTTTGGAGAAATAGTTGGATCTTTCTCTTTCCCCACTTTCACTCCAATGTTCAGAGTATTTGGTACTTAGGGGTTCTTAGTAACTATTCCTGCATGGAGTGAAGAAACACATACTAGTAACAAAATAGCTAGCATGCACTGAGCCTTGTGCCCAACACTGAGCAAAGGGCATTATCTCATTGAAATTTCAGAGCAACACCATATAGCAGATATGATTATTACCCCTACTCCAAAGGTGAGGAAACAGACATAAAGAAGTTAGGCAGTTTGTCCAAGGTCCTAATGATTAATAAGTGGCAAGGCCAGATTCCGGCTTAGGTTGTTCTCAGTCCAGGATCTTAACCACCTTACTGTATTGGACAGATGGATGAATGAATGGATGGGTGGATGGGTGGATGGGTGGATGGGTGGATGGATGGATGGAAAGAAGGAAGGATGGATGGATGGAAGGGTGGATGGATGGAAGGAAGGAAGGAAGGAAGGAAGGAAGGAAGGAAGGAAGGATGGGTGGATGGGATTAATGGCACTGGCAGTGAGGTGAGATCTCCAGGAACCCATGCAGTACATTTGATGTTGTGGGTAATCTTGTCTACAGCAGGCCATCCCATGACTTTCCATGTTCACATCCTGTTTATTTCTTCCATCATGTATTTCACAAGCTGTAATTACATGTGTATGAATTTGTTTTACTTTTTATGTAAACATCTGCCCAATTTGCAATATAAGTTGCAAACTCAGTTCCATGAATGTCTATCACTGTTGTGATCCCCAGCACCTAGCACAGAGCCTGGCACAGAGGAGATAGTTGCATAAATATATTTCTTTAAAGACTTTGTTTATTTATTTGACAGAGAGAGATCACAAGTAGGCAGAAAGACAGGCAGAGAGAGGAAGAGAGCAGAGAGCTGATGTGGGCCTCAATTCTAGGACCCTGAGATCATGACCTGAGCTGAAGGCAGAGGCTTAACCCATTGAGCCATCCAGGCGCCCGCAAAAATCTTTTTGAAATGAGTGAATGAATGTGGTCTCCCATCCTTCTTCAGGGGTGGGGGGCCTGAGATTGTGCATATACGTGCACTTGTGAAAGATGGGCATTTTACATGAATTTACTCCATGCCCTGCTGATGCTTATTTTCTGCTTTGGAGGTCATGTAGTTTGGGCAGTGGAGCTGAGATTCACAGAAGCACATTATGGCTCTGATTGTGCTCCTCCATGGACATTGGCACCCAAAAAACCAGGGCAAACACTGATCAGAAAATAAGCAGCATCTGTTGTGGTCAAGATGACTAGCTAGCAGAATTCCATGGTGGAAGCATCCTCTCTGATTAGGTCAGCCCGCACTTCCACAGCAGAGAGGCATTGTATCAGCTGACATCACTTGTGTAACGCTTTCCTTCCGAGGGCTGCTGGCAATGGTCTCCTCCAAAGAGGATCTCCTAAAGCTTTCCTCTTGCATGCTTAAAGTCATGTGACCCTTTTGAAAGAGGATGCCTCCACCAAGGCCTCATTTCATCCTGGCCATCTACAAAGCTAAATCAGATCCTTTTCCCAGTCTTAGAAGTCTGCAGCCTTTACTAGAACTGTTTACTAGAACTTTACTAGAACTATTATAGAACTGTTTATAGAGGCCATTTGCCCAAAGGTAATCAGGAACATAACAGACAAAGTAAACATAAAAGCAACCACAAAAGCCTTCACTACATAACCAAGCCTCCATAGGGTGATTCTAATGACTAGGATACCAGACGCTGACCTAATGCTTTATACACAGTCATGCATTTAATCCTTGTAACAGTCCTCTAAAATAGAGTATATTACTACTCCCAAATCAGAATATAGTCCAACATTCCTAGGCCTTATCAGCCTGTGAGACACAAGGAGTAGCATTAATGTCAATTCTCGAATAAACACTATTTGGGCCAGCATATTACTTTTTCCATATAACAATATATCTTGGAAATAAGTGCCTTCTCGTTCTTTTTTATGACTGCATACTATTTCATTATGCAGGTGTACCATCTGAATTTAACCACAGGGATCATGGTGATTGTGATGTACTCATTTAAATAAATATCAAGCACTTAACCTAAGATTAGGTCCATACTAGCTGCTCAAATATGTTAAATAAGGGAATTAAATGATAAATATCGGGTCTGTTGACTCTTAAAAAGAAGCAACCCAAAAGAGGGTGAAGTTCCAAATCAGTTGGGAAAGGATGGACCTTTCAATTAACAGTGCCATTATAACCGACAAATCATTTTGGAGGGGAAAAAAAGTCAGATCCCTGTCCATTATGATATCGTTTTATAATTTCTCACACTGAATATAAAAAATGAAAACAGAAAATTCTAGAAGAAAATAGGTGACAATTTACATCATTCTGGAGGTGAAGAATGAAACCATGTTTAAGTGTGACATGAAAAGGAAAAAAAATAAAGAAAAATGTCAAAAACTTGACTGTATAACATTTTTGAAATGTTTGTATATTTATAAAACCAAGACAAGAATCTAAGGAACAAAGTGTCGAGGAAGGATTTGAAACATACACAAAAAGTGCTATTATCCTTAATATATAATGAGGTTTTACAAATGTGTAAGAAAAAGACATCTCAATAGAAAAGTATGCAAAGCACATAAAAAGCTAATTTACCAAAAAAGGACAAAGCTAGACACATGATATATATTTAACTCACTTGTAACTCCAAGAAATGCCAGATACAATAATATTCAAAGGTTTTTTTTGTTGTTTTTTTTTTGCTTATCAAATAAGAAAACTATTAGAGAAATATGACATCCCCAGAAAATACTCTCCCTATACTGCCAATGGGTAGATACTGGCAACCTTTCTGAAAGTGAATGTAGCCACATTTACCAAAACCTTTCCATGGTGTCAAGCTTTTGGGCAAGGAACCTATCTCTACATTTAAGGGAGTTAATTAAGAGAAAATAATCATGGATGGACTTATATAAAGAATTACATAGGGCACCTGGGTGGTTCGGTCAGTTAAGCAGCTGCCTTCAGCTAAGGTCATAATCCCAGGTTCCTGGAATCGAGTCCCGAATCGCTCCCTGCTCAGCGAGGAGCCTGCTTCTCCCTCTCCCTCTGCCTGCCGCTCTGCCTACTTGTGCACACGCGCTCTCTCTCTCTGTCAAATAAATAAATAAAATCTTGAAAAACAAAAGAATTACATAAAAGAGTTTTATAAATGTTAGTAGTAATAGCAACAAACTGGAAACAATTTGAGTGTCAACACATTATTAAACAATCAATTGTATTATGGTATGTCGTAGTATGATGAACTGTTATATAGCCATTAAAAACCATGGTGAGAAGAATATTTAATGAAATGGAAAGAATTTACAATACATACTTTTGTGATCTTTAACTTACTATAGAAATTGTGAGACAAAACCAAATTTTGGTGAATAAATTATACCCATTACCTAATTTCAATGATTACTTTTTTATTTTTATTTTATTTTTAAGTAGGGTGCACACCCAGCATGGGTCATGTACCAATCCATGGATATTTTTGCAAATATCTCTAAAACATGAACTATTTTTAAAAAATTAATCACGGGGCTCCTGGGTGGCTCAGTTGGTTAAGCGACTGCCTTCGGCTCAGGTCATGATTCTGGAGACCCGGGATCGAGCCCCACATCGGGCTTCCTGCTCGGTGGGAAGCCTGCTTCTCCCTCTCTCAGTCCCTCTGCTTGTGTTCCCTCTCTAGCTGTGTTTCTCTCTGTCAAATAAATAAAATCTTTAAAAAAATTAATCACAATATATTATTACATTTTAAAATAACAATAACTTCTTAATACCCTCAATGTTCAAGTCACCTTTCAAACTGCCCTGTTTCATAAATCTTTATTTTTCCAGTTTGTTTGTTTGCATCAGGATCCAAATAAATTTTATGCATGCAATTGGTTGATATATCTAAGTCTCTATTGATAGCCTTTCCTCCATTTATTTTGCCCCCACTTATACATTACTCCTTAAAGAGACAGGGTTGTTTGTCAAGAGAGTTTCCAATAACCAGAATTTACGGAAGGCACCCTCTGGTTTAACCGTTCTTCTACAACTTGTATTTCTTGTAAATTGATGGTTGGTTCTAGAAACTTGACCCGATTCAGAGTTAATCCTTTTGTATAAGACTGCCTAGATGTTATTGTGTACCCCACCTGTCTTTGTGATGTTATTAGTCTGTGAAGCTCATTGACTAGATTTGTCACTCACCTAGAGGTTGTACTGGTCATATTCAGATTTATCAAAACTCATTTCTTCTTCACTTTTAACTGGAATACTTCTGTAAAGAAAAACTTCCTCTCTTGAACTATTTGCTGACTTTTTTTTTTTTACTTTTTTTTTTAAGATTTTATTTTTATTTATTTGACAGCAAGAAACACAGTTAGAGAGGGAACACAAGCAGGGGAACTGAGAGAGGGAGAAGCAGGCTTCCTGCTGAGCAGGGAGCCAGATGTAGGGTTCGATCCCAATCCCAGGATGCCATGATCAGGACCTGAGTGGAAGGCAGACACTTACCACCCAGGCGGCCCTATTTCCTGACTTAAAGGCGCAGGATAAGTGTTTGATTCTTTCCTTTTACTTATCAGGTTCCCAAAGAATGATCTGGTTCCCTAGCATGCTCCAGAAGTTAAGCGAAGAGGTTTTTTTTGTTTTGTTTTGGGATTTTGTTTTTGTTTTTGTTTTTGCTTTTATGTGTCAATTATGAGTTCATATATTTAAATATGATTGATGTATTTTCATTCATTTTAGTTATTGTTCATACTGATGTTCAAATTGCCCTATCTTTGGCCAATGGGAACATCTTCATATTGACTCCCAGGTCTCTGATAGCCTCCTTCCCCTCCCTCAACCCACCCTGGGCAAATAGAATGTTTCAGGCTCCTCTTGTATCCATTCTGTGCCAGATGTGAAATCACCCATTTTAGGAGGACCCTGTTTCTTTTAAATGGGAAATGGTAGTTAGAAACCAAAATCCTGCTACTAGAAGTTCCTTACCACTACTGGGTTAGTATTATTTATAGCCTTTTTAAATTGGCAGGTTTAGGAAATTTTTTAAAAAGGAAAATGCACTATGTGTTTATCCCATTATTTCTAATTTAGTTTTTACTTAATTTCTTCAGTCTTCTATCTGTATCACCCTTCTTCCATTACAAATAATAAATGATGTTATAGAAAAATATGTACTGATTTGTGAAAATGGCCACAATATTT
>PITA01030913.1:0-15910 GCA_004023965.1 Spilogale gracilis
TGGTTGAGTGAATGAACAGAGTCCAAAATATCAACCACGACCCAGGCAAGATGCACTAGGAAAATCCGGAGCGATCGGAAGCCACCAATCCCACGCTGCTCTCCTAGGTGTTCAGGATGGTTTGGTAGATATCCAGCTCAATTGAAGGAAGCCGTCCAAACGCAGCTCCCTACTCCTCCGCCATCTTGCCTCCGTCTTCGGATTTAATAAGTTCTTTATAGATTTTGGATACTAGCCCTTTATCTGATATGTCACTTGCAAATAACTTCTCCCATTCTGTTGGGGCACAAAACCTTTGGTTTTGTTGACTGTTCCTTTTGCTGTGCAAAAGCTTTTGATCTTGATGAAGTCCCAATAGTTCATTTTCCCTTGCCTTTCTTGCCTTTGGCAATGTTTTGAGGAAGAAATTGCTGCAGCTGGGGTCGAAGAGGTTGCTGCCTGTGTTCTCCTCAGGATTTGAATGGGTTCCTATCTCACATTGAGGTCATTCACCCATTTTGAGTTTATTTATGTGTGTGGTATAAGGGAATGGCCCAGTTTAATTCTGCATGTGGTTGTCTGATTTTCCCAGCACTACTTGGTGAAAAGACTGTCTTTTTGCATTGGATATTCTTTCCTGCTTTGTCAAAGATGAGTTGACCATAGAGTTGAGGGTCCATTGCTGGGCTCTGTATTCTGTTTCACTTATCTATATATCTGTTTTTGTGCCAGTACCATGCTGTCTTGATGACTATAACATTGTAATAGAGCTTAGAGTCTGCAATTGTGATGCCACCAACTTTGGTTTTCTTTTTCAACATTCCTCTGGCTATTCGGGATCTTTTCTGGTTCCATATATGTTTTAAGATTGTTTATTCCATTTCTTTGAAAAAAATTGATGGTATTCTGAGAGGGATTGCATTAAATGTGTAGATTGTTTTAGGTAGCATAGACATTTTCACAATATTTGTTCTTCCAATCCATGAGCATGGAATGTTCTTCCATTTCTCTGTGTCTTCTTCAATTTCTCTCATCAGTACTTTATAGTTTTCTGAGTACAGGTTCTTTGCTTCTTTGATTAGGTTTATTCACAGGTATCTTATGGTCTGGGTGCAACTGTAAATGGGATCAACTCTTTAATTTCTCTTTCTTCTGACTTGCTGATGGTGTATACAAATATGCAACTAAATTCTGTGCATTGATTTTCTATCCTGACATGTTACAGAATTCCTGTGTGTGTTCTAACAGTTTTTGAGTGGAGTATTTGGGTTTTCTGCATAGAGTATCATATCATCTGCAAAGAGTGAGAGTTTGACTTCTTCGCTGATTTGGATGCCTTTTATTTCTTTTTGTTATCTGATTGCTGAGGCTAGGACTTCTAGTACTATGTTGAATAGCAGTGGTGATAGTGGACAGTCCTGCCGTGTTCCTGACCTTAGGGGAAAAGCTATCAATTTTTCCTCCATTGAGAATGATATCCACTGTGGGTTTTTCATAGATGGCTTTTATGATATTGAGATATGTACCCTCTATCCCTACACTGTGAAGAGTTTTGATCAGGAAAGGATGTTGTACTTTGTCAAATGCTTTTTCAGCATCTGTTGAGAGTAACATATGGTTCTTGTTCTTTCTTTTTTTAATGTACCATATCACATGATTGATTTGTAGATGTTGAATCAACCCTGCAGCCCAGGAATAAATCCCACTTGGTCATGGTGAATAATCTTTTTAATATACTGTTGAATCCTACTGGCTAGTATTTTGGTGAGAATTTTTGCATCTATGTTCATAAAGAATATTGATCTATAATTCTCCTTTTTGATGGAGGGGTCAAGGTAATGCTGGCCTCATAAAATGAGTTTGGAAGTTTTCCTTCCATGTCTATTTTTGGGAACACTTTCAGGAGAATAGGTATTGATGCTTCTTTAAATGTTTGGTAGAATTCCCCTCGGAAGCCATCTGGCCCTGGGCTTGGAAGATTTTTGATGACTACTTCAATCTCCTTACTGGTTATGGGTGTGTTCAGGTTTTCTATTTCTTCCTGGTTCAGTTTTAGTAGTTTATATGCCTCTAGGAATGCATCCATTTCTTCCTGATTGTCTAATTTGCTGGTGTATAGATGCTCATAGTATGTTCTTATAATTGTTTCTATTTCTTTGGTGTTGGTTGTGATCGCTTCTCTTTCATTCATAATTTTATTAAGTTGGATCCTTTCTCTTTTCTTTTTGATAAGTCTGGCCAGAGGTTTATCAATCTTGTTAATTCTTTCAAAGAACCAGCTCTCAGTTTTGTTGATTTGTTCTACTGTTCTTTTGGTTTCAGTTTCATTGATTTCTTCTCTGATTTTCATTATTTCTCTTCTCCTGTTGGGTTTAGGCATTGTTTGATGTTCTTTCTCCATCTCCCTTAGGTGTAGGGTTAGGTTGCATACTTAAGATCTTTCTTTTTTCTTGAGAAATGCTTGTATTGCTATATACTTTCCTCACAGGACCGACCGCCTTTGCTGTGTCCCAAAGATTTTGAACAGTTGTGTTTTCATTTTCATTTGTTTCCATGAATTTTTGTTTTTCTTCTTTAATTTCCTGGTTGACTCATTCATTCTTTAGTAGGATGCACTTTAACCTCCATGTATTTTAATTCTTTCCAAGTTTCCTCTTGTGGTTAAGTTCTAGTTCCAAAGCATTGTTGCCTGAAAATATGCAGGGAATGATCCCAATCTTTTGATACCATTTGAGAACTGATTTGTGACCCAGAATGTGACTATTCTGGAGAATGTTTCATGTGCACTAGAGAAGAATGTGTATTCTGTTGTTTTGGGATGGAATGTTCTGAATATATCTGTGATATCCATCTGGTCCAGTGTGTCATTTAAAGCCTTTATTTCCTTGTTGATCTTTTGCTTAGATGATCTGTCCATTTCACGAGGGGGGTGTTAAAGTCCCCTACTATTATTATATTACTGTCAATGTGTTTCTTTGATTTTGTTATTAATTGGCACATTAGGGACATAGATATTTAAAATTGTTAGGATCTTCTTTTTGGACAGACTCTTTAACTATGATATAGTGCCCCTCCCCATCTCTTATTGTAGTATTTTGCTTAAAATCTAATTTGTCTGTTATAAGGATTGCCACCCCAGCTTTCTTTTGATTTTCATTAACATGGTAAATTGTTTTCCACCCCCTTACTTTAAATCTGGAGGTGTCTTTGGGTCAACAATGAGTTCCAGCATATCGATGGGTCTTGTTTTTATAATCCATTTTGATACTCTGTGTCTTTTGATTGGGGCCTTTAGCCCATTTACATTCAGGATAACTATTGAACTATATGAATTTAGTGCCATTCTATTGCCTGTAAGGTGACTGTTACTGTATGTTGTCTCTGTTCCTTTCTGGTCCATTACTTTTAGTCTTTCTCTTTGCTTGGAGGACCTCTTTCAATATTTCCTGTAGGGCTGTTTTGTGTTTGCAAATTCTTTTAATTTTTGTCCTTAAGCTTTTTATCTCTCCTTCTATTTTCAAAGACATCCTAGCTGGATATACTATTATTAGCTACATATTTTTCTCCATTTACTGCTCTGACTATATCATGCCAGTCCTTTCTGGCCTGTCAGGTCTCTGTGGATAGGTCTGCTGACAATCTAATATTTCCACTATTGTATGCTACAGACCTCTTATCTTGAGCTGCTTTCAGGATTTTCTCTTTGTCACTGGGACTTGTAAGTTTTACTCTTAAATGATGGGGTGTGGACCTACTTTTATTGATGTTGAGGGAGGTTCTCTGTGCCTTCTGGATTCTGATGCTTGTTCCCTTTGTCAAATTAGGGAAATTCTCTGCTATAATTTGCTCCAATATATCTTCTGTCTTTCTCTTTCTTTCTTCTTCTTCTGGGATCCCAATTATTCTAATATTGTTTCATCTTATGGTATCATTTATCTCTTGAATTCTCCCCTTGTGGTCCAGTAGTTGTTCATCTCTCTTTTTCTCAGTTTCTTTATTTTCCATCATTTGGTCTTCTATGTCACTAATTCTTTCTTCTGCCTCATTTATCCCTGCAGTAAGAGTCTCCATTTTTATTGCATCTCATTAAAAGCTTTTTAAATATCAACTTGGTTAGATTTTAGTTCTTTTATTTCTCCAGAAAGGGATTATTTAGTATCCTCCATGCTTTTTTTTGAGCCCAGATAGCACCTTGATAATCATCATTCTGAACTCTAGTTCTGACATATTACTAATGTCCCTATTGAGTAGGTCCCTAGCCATTGGTACTGCCTCTTTTTTTTTTTTTTTAAGTTGAGTTTCTCTGCCTTGCCATTTTATCCAAAGAAGAATTGATGAATGAGAGAACAAAATAATAAAAGGGTAGTGATGACCCCAGAAAAATATACACTAACCAAATCAGAAGAGACCCAAAACTAGAGGGAGCAGGAAGGAAAAAAATTCTATCTCTATATCTATATGTCTCTCTCTCTATATATGATTAGACTGGTGAATAGAACAGAGCCACACACTTGATTTGGGGTGTATTTTGGTCTACTAGAAGAAACTGCTTCCCAAATTTTTAAAGAAAGAAAAACTTATATATGTACAAAAATAAGGATATACATGATGAAGGGATGGGACATGACTGCAAAGATGAAAATTAAAGAATATTCTAAAAAAGGAATTGATAAGATAAGAAGTTGGCTGAAAAAAGAAAAAAAAAAGAATGTGATGAGGCTGGAGACTAGAACAAAGCCATGTGCTAGATTTAGGGTATATTTTGATCTATTTTTGATCTATTAGAAGAAACTGTATCTCAAAGTTTTAAAGAAAGAAAAACTTATATGTATACCAAAAATAAACTTAAATAAAATGAAGGGCTAGAATATGACTAAGAGAATAAAATTTAAAAATGATTTTAAAAAAAGGTATTGATAAGATAAAATAGTTAAAAAATATTAAAATAGGAAAGAGAAAAAAATTTAAAAAATAGAATAAGAAAAAAATAAAATTAAAAAAATTTAACTTTGAAAGACTAAAGGATCATGGGGAAAAAGCCATGAATTCTTCTTGGTGCATTCCCCTGAAGTTCCACAGTTTTCATTGACCAGTGAACTTGGTCTTGGCTGGATGATCTCACTGATCTTCTGCGGGAGGGGCCTGTTGTAGTAATACTCAAATGTCTTTGCCGGAGGCAGAACCGCCCTGCCCTTGCCAGGGGCCAGGCTAAGCAATATGCTCAGGTTCGCTCTCAGCAGCTTTTGTTCCCTGAATACTTTCCTTCCGTACTTCTTTGGAGAACAGGAATGAAGATGGCAGCCTCCCAGTCTTTAGCCCAGAGGAGCCGAGAGTTTGGGGCCCACTTCTCAGTGAGCTTCCAAAAAAAGCTGTCAGTCACGCCTGTCTCCCTGGTCTATGACTGGGCTCCATGCTCACCTGGCCTGGGACCGAGTGTTTCTATCTCTGGTGCTGGTCTGTGTTTGGAGTCTCCAAACCCAGTAAATTCCTTTAACGCCCTCCTGCGCCGCCCCACCTGGTAGAGGAAGGAGGGCATCTCCCAGGATCTGGCACTGTTGGGGTCCCTGCTTGAAAAGAAGTGGCCTGGCTCTCCCTTCAGATCACAGTTTAAGGTAATCCCCAGCTGAGAGCCCACTCCTCAGCTCTGTCTCTGCAGCCAGCTTCCCCATTCCAGTACCTGGGAGCTCCCCAGGGTCCTTCTATGATCCTGTGGGTCCTGAGACCACACTGTTCCAGCAAGTGTTCCACCCCCAATTAGCCTCTAGGATGACAGTGGAGCAGACTTCTAAAAGTTATAGTTTTGTGCTCTGCTGCTCTGCTGCTGGCCAGGAGCCAGCCTCTCCCCCCGTGTTCTATCTTCCCAAACGTCGCCTCTGATTCACTTGTCCTTGCATTCTACCTTCCAGAAAGTGGTCACTTTCTGTTTCTAAAATTGCCACTTTTGTCTTCTACTTCTGTGGAGTCTATAGGTGTTCCAACTGGTTTGATTACCATCTAGCTGAACTCCTGGGACCTGATGATATCTGGGTCCTTTACTCCTTTGCCATCTTGCTCCTCCCTCCCTCTGTGATTGTTTTTGATTCAACCATTTACAGATTGAGTGGTTGATAGATAGAAGAGAGAAAAAAATGAGACAATAGAGGGGTATATGCCTCGTACCTCAGTGCAGAAAACTATATTAAGTGAACACCATTATAGAAAAAATAACAGGCCTATTTTATAGTATAAATTAGTTTTTTTTTAATTGAGCAAAGAAAAACAAATTTTTAGAGCTTCTCTTCTTATCAAGTTGGATTAGAAGTTTGTGTTTTTGTAAAAGAGAAACTCATAATCATTCTTATCTTCTTCTGTTAGAGAAAATAATCCCTCCTTTCACTATTCCCTGACTCAGAAAACAAGAAACATAAGCTAAAACGGTCAGAAAAAAACAAGTATTTTACAGATTATATGACTGAACGTGTAGAATATGTAGAAAATCCAAAGGATCTGCATATACATATTTATGTGAATTAGATAAGGTAGGGCAATACAAAGGTAATGAAAAAACTAGTATTTCCATAAAATAATAATAAGCAAATAAAAATCATATTATATAAGACCATTTATAAAATAACCAAGATAGATCATGTAGGTAGGAATAAACCTAATAAAATATTACACAAGATTTCTGTTTGGGGAAAATTAAGGGGAAAAATTAAAGAAGATAGATGGATAAATAGCAGATATTACATGATCATGGATTGCAAGATAACTAGTATAAGCATTGTGCTTCTTTCCAAAATAATTTATAGACAAAAATGCAATCTTAATAATTCCCGTTCATTTATCTTTCCTTTGTAAAAGTTGATGAGTTGATTCTACAATATGCATTGAGATATATGAAGATCCAGGAATAATCAAGATACCTTTCAAGAAGAGCATCATTGGAATATCATGTCTACTAGTTAGCAGGAATTATTTTAAAAGCTGTAATAATTAAGAGGATGTGATACTACTGCTCGGTTAGATAAATACAGACAGCATAATAGAAAATTCAGAAATAGACTCGCTCCTACATAGAAGATTGATATAAGGTAATATGGCAATATAGAGCACTTATTAAAAAGAAGTCAAGGTATTTGCTGTATAGATATCAATACATAAGAAAAAAAATCTTGGCCCTTCAACACATGTATATCAAACCCAGATTGATTTTAAATTCAAATATAAAAGGAAAAAAAGTAAGACTTTTAAAGAATTTTATAGGAAAAATTTTAACTCCTAAAGGATGGAAATAATTTAACAAGAGAAAGAAAGCAGTGTTCATAATGGTAAAGATTAACAAGTAAGACTGTATATAATAATCTTGTCCACTAGATACTTTTTGTCTAATAAGGATGTTTTAGTTACATTTTGGAAATTAGTCCTGATCTTTTAGAAATGGAAGCTGATTTTTTTTTACAAGAAAAAATATATAAATATATATCTTGAAATTTCTACTACAGAATGATCCAATTGTGTGTTAGAGAGGAAGAGGAAGAGATGAAGCTAGATTGTCTCTGGAGTAATAATTCTTGGGATAATGATAGACATAGGTTCATTATGCTCTTTTTGCAAATTTTCACTTAAATGCTTGAACATTTTCACAATGAAATACTTAAATCAACAAAGTAGGAAAAAATCGTTTGCCAGAAATGTAGTTGCCAATGAGCTCATATCCTGAATTTGTAAAGAATCCCTATAAACCAGTGGCACAAAGGGCAACAGAAAAATGACTAAGAGACTTGAACAGATATTATACAAAAAAAGACATTCAGATTTCTAATAATCATAGGAAAGGCGATCAATATCAGTAGTGATAAAGGAAACATATATTAAAATTGTAGTTATATACCACTGCACACCCATCAGAATGGCTAAAATTAAAACAAACAAAAGGATTGGCCATACAAAGTGCTGGCAAGGACATGGCACAAACAGAACTCTTAGATATTAAAGATTAAAGTATAAATTAATACCAACAGTCTTTGAGGTCTCAGTCAAGCTTCCGAGGCCCACAAACAAGAAAGGTGCCATGGACACCTCATAGATCTTATTAGACAGAAAGCCAGAATGCCAAATGCAGTTACTGTGTAATTCCCCACTCCTCAGAGAAATTCTCCTTGCATCATCTAAAAATAAAGATCATATTGACCAATGGTGTCAGGACTTAAAAATTATCTACCTCCAAAATAATGCCATTGGGAAAACTTAAAATGTTAGCAAACTCAAGAAACATGAATATTTCAATGTAGCTTCTAACAACCCTGAAATAAATTGAAAATTTAGAGGGATCTGAAGGCTTGACAAAAATAACTTGACTATAAATTTCTGTGAAGACCTGAACAACAACAGTAAACCCCACAGCACAGTATCTATCTGAAGGAACTCTTTTGCATGGGTAACCCGAGTGTTGACTTTGAATGATATAGGCAGTTGATGGTGGCAATTCTTCAACAGTTAAAGTGTGGGCTGATAAAGGGTGCTCAGAAGGGATTCAAGAATCATAGAATTAGTCAGTAATTAGGCAGAAAAAACATACTGTCTCAAATGTGCCAAAGCCAGAAACATGTGGCTTAGAGGAAACTTCAAAAATTGCATAAAAACAGACAAGAAAAGTTACCCAGGCTTTGCCAGACATTGGTACACAGATATCACTGCCATCTTATCTTTAGAGAACAAAGACCACCAGATGCTAGAAATACAAGAAAACAGAACTCAATCAACAGAAGTCAGATGAAAGCAAAGAAAAACCTAGCGTTCTGGTATAACCTCTCTAAGTTTACTCCTGAATCTACATTGAAAACTCTTAGACAGATGGGAAAATAATGGAAAGACCAAGAAAATTAAGTGCTGCAAAGAAGAAAGGAAACTACCTGAATTTTGATCAGTGAAGATGGAAAATCCCTGAAAATAAATGAACCCAAACTTGCCTTCTTTATGACAGATGATGAGACATAACCAGATCATCCTGGATCTTGTTGTCTATAGGGATAGGTAATTGATGTCAGTGTACAGTCAACTTATATGTGAATAATGGCCAAAGGAAAGTCATTTCAGCTTGTACTTCCTGTAGAAGTCAAATCTTAAAGTGGCTGTGCTAGAAAAACTTAGACAAGAGTGTGTTTAGTAATTTACATGCCCAAAATAGAAGTGATTACAGGTAGCAGAAAAGCACCCAGGTCTATGAAAACTACAAAAGAAGCAAACAAACAGAAACTAGGAGGAGATTCATTCCAACAAACATATAGTCACTAGGTAGCTGATGTAATTCAAAAGGAAAAATACACACCTGGAAGTGTTGCATCTGAATAAAAATTATACCAATTGAAAAAAGATCCACAGTTGGCAGATAACCCTAGAATACCTCCATTGATTTGAAACATCAGACCTTGACCCACAAGACCTAGTTGTACTCAGCACAAAGACTGTATACATAATGTTTATGGAGTAAACAGAGTTATTTTTCAATATTACTACACTAATGTTTTTACTTTCCTACTTTGTGTCATATTACTTAAACTAGTTTAAAGTTAAAAGGAGTACCTAAATATTCTATAACTGATTATTTGTCTATGTATGGGCTAGTGAAAATACTCAAAAAAATTACTACCAATACTTTGTAGGACATTTTGGAATCATCTACTATATTTGAACCTATGCATATCCCCCAAAGTAGACATTTTGTGGGTGCTTGAGAGAAATGGATAGCGTAAAAGTTAATTGTGGGAGAATTCTACAAGACAGTATTTCTATAGGATAAATAAGGAAAAATATAAAAATAAATGTAAATAATATATATAAATAAGTATACATAATGTAAAATCTATCATCCTTCTATGAATCCTTCTATATATAATCCTTCATTTAAACCTGATAAATTAACCTACAGTGTTAATGTTTAGGACATTAAATACTTATAGGAAGAAGGAGAGGTATTGAATGAGGTAAGACTAGGAGACCAGGTGCATCTTGGTTGCCTGCCATGTTTTATTTATAGCCCTCTTTCAAGGTTTCATAAGTGTCCATGCTTTGATAATTTATGGCTGTTTATAGTTAAGTTCTGTGTTCTTTTTAGGTTGGTATACCTTCACATATGCTTTAGAAAAGGAATTAGCTTAAAGAGCTATATTTGTCAGTGCAATTGGTAAGTGCAGTGTATCTGAAATGTTAAGAAGAACAAATAAGTAGTGATCGATTTTTAAATTGTCATTATTGGAGAATGACAGCAGAAATCTTTAAATGCCAATTTGCCTGGATTCTAGTAGACTCTTGGAGTCCTTTTAGTTTGGGGCTTTAATAATTCATTCATAAGTTAAAAGCCAAAGCTTTGCTTAGTGTCTAAGAAGGTTATTGTACTTAAAGCATAAAGCCACTTTGTAATGTTTTTCCTTAGCAATTTATGCTAAGACATTGCAAACCTACCCTTTAGATAGGAATTATTCTCATGCTTATCTCATGCATATCTTGAAAAATACTTTGACCTTATTAATGTCTTTTCTGAAGATCCAAAATCCCTAATCTAAACTAATTGATTATTTTACTTTAATGACTATCCATCTTTTATGTTTATTTGTAGCACTTACCACTTGATAAACTTTTTAAAAATCTAATCATTGACTCTAATATCTGAGCTCCCACTTGTCATTAGGTAAGCCTGATTTGTCTGTGTCAATGTGGTACCCAATATTCATGAGAAAAAAACAAAACAAAACCATATTTTAAAAAAAGATTCAATGTTGAATGGTGTCTGATTGGATTGGAACCAGGTTGATAATATTCTTATAACTCTGAAGTTATTGTCTTTGATAATAAATATTTTTAAATCCCTACCACTAACTTAAAGACCAAAACAAAAAATGCCTCTGTTTTACTGGGACTGACAATTCTCCTTTAATATTCTTACAACAACAGGATGCTGCTTTTCTTTTGTTTACTACACTTCTGAATGAAGTTGAAGAGGTTACTTGTGAATCGCATGTACTAGAGTTACTGGTGCTGCCATTCACTCCAGAAAGGAATGGAGGTATCATCTCCTTCTTCATTAAAAAAAAAAAAAATCCTGGAAGTGTCATTTTTAAAGAGCAGGAAAGCTTGCTTAGTATATATCAGCTCAATATTTAATGCTTATTTAGAAAAAAGTTATATAAAACATGAAGAATTGATTATAATACTACTAAACACTTTGAGTGCTTTAAAAACTGAAAACCATAAAGGTATTTTAATAAAGGCTGTCACATGGATTATGCATATATATTGTACATACATATACACACACAAACACACACACATATATTATGCATCATCAGAAATTCCATATACATTATGGCAAATACTACTCATTTCAACAGAGCAAAGTATATTGCTGTGTTTCTAGAGATAAAAGTTTAAGACCCAGATGGGTAGTGTGTGTCCAAGATTCTCAGATGAGATGCCACTGGGGGTAGGCTACCTAATCTGTACCTGAAACCATATGGTAGGGTTTCATACACTATCTTACATAATTATATATTCTATAACCTCCCACCTATATACACATACAAAGACCTACAAGTCCATTATTATTCCAGTTTTACTGATGAGAAAGCTGTAGAATTATAAGACAGATCTGAGTTTGCATTCCTATTTCCATCACCAGGTACTTAAACTCATATAAGTTTATTACTTTATAGATATGACAGTATAATCAATAGGACTCTGTGATTATTAAATAAAATAATATATTTTTTAAAAGGAAAACTTTAAAGAGAACAAATGATGGGCTACTGGATGTGTGGGTAGCAGGATGGGTTAAATGGGTAACGAGGGTTGAGGAGGGCACTTGTACTGGACACTAGGTGTTGTATATACATGATGTATGACTGAATTCTACATCTGAAACTAGTATTACACTGTATATTAACTAACTGGAGTTTAAATAAAAATTTGGGGGGAAAAGAGGCATTAAACATAAAAATCCCCACATGTAGCTTTAAAAATATTACAAATTGTAAATGATGTACTTCTAAAGGAGAAGAAATGAACTGAAGGCCATCAAAACCTATAACAACTCTTATAAGGACAAAAATTTTCTTTAAGAAAAAAAAGAAATACTCTTTACAATAAATAAGGATTTGATATATTTCTGCAAAGAATTGTGCCTAGTGTGCTTTTCTAGTACTTTTCTGGTAAAATCATTTTTTTTTTGAAATTATGACAGTGATTGTTGACAACCTGAATGAATAAAAATAGTTTAGCCATTGTTGCTTTCCTTTTAATGAAATTTAAATGGATTTTAATAAGGCTTAAAGGATCACTCAGTTATAGCATATGTTCCCTTGTCTTCTGAATAAAAATTTTAAAATATAACTCCATAGCTGTATAGGTATTTTGGCTAAAGCAATATGTAAAAAAGAACATATTTTTATAGAAACTAAGTAAAATAATAACAAGTACTTAAAACATCCATATCTCAAATGTTCCTCAGTACTAGTGTTTTATTCTGATTGGAAGCATGAGGATTATTATTCATTAAAGAATGGCATTATTAAATACTCTATCATGTATTCTATTTTTCTCCATGTTCATCTATTTTGTTTCTTAAATTCCACATTTGAGTGAAAGCATATGGTATTTGCCTTTCTTTGAGTTATTTTGCATAGCCTAATACTCTCTAGCTCTATCCACTTCATTGCAAATGGCAACATTTCATTTTTTGATGGCTGAGTAATATTCCATAAATTACTCAAATATACACACAGCATATCTTCTTTATCCATTCATCTATTGTTGGCCATTTGGGCTCTTTCCATAATTTGGCTATTGTTGATAAAGCTACTGTAAACATTAGAATGTATGTGTCCCTTCAGATCACTATTTTTGTATCCTTTGGGTAAATATCTAATAATGCAATTGCTGGATCATAAGGTAGTTGTATTTTTAACTTTTTGAGGAACCTCCATATTGTTTTCCAGAGTGACTGCACCAGTTTACATTCCAACAACAGTGTAAGAGGCTTCCCCTTTCTCTGCCTCTTTGCCAACACCTGTTGTTTCCTATGTTGTTAATTTTAGCCATTCTGACTTGTGTGAGGTGATATTTCATTGTAGTTTTGATTTGCATTTCCTTGCTGGTGAGTGATGTTGAGCACCTTTTCATGTGTCTGTTAGCCATTTGTATATCTTTGGGAAAATGTCAACTCATAAAGTTACATGTGATTTTGACATAGACTGTTTAGGTACTATATCTCTATCCACTCATCCCCAATCACACCATCTGGTCCACCTTGAAAAGCAAGTATTTTTCATCATTAGGGATAATTGGCCATCAGAGTTTGGGTCAATATGGAAGAGGTTTATTGTACCATGAATAGTTCATGCCAGAATATTCTTGAGACCACTAGATAGTTCCATGAAATTAATAGCTTTTGGTCACTAATGGACTCCCAGATAAGAGAATTTTCTTGCCTGACAAGCCTTGAGCTGGGACATTGGTCTTTTCCTGCCTTTGGACTCAAATTAAAGCATAAGCTTTTATTGGATCTTTAGCCTAACTGCTTTTGTATTCGAACTTAATACCATTAGCTCTCCTGGTTCTCAGGCTTTTGATCTCAGACTGGATTTACACCATGGGTTTTCCTGGATGTCCAGCTGGCTCCTATGGATCTTGGGATTTCTCACCATCCATAATATCTGAGTTGAAATGTATCCACACACACACCCCCCACACAAGATACCTATTATATATAATATACAATTAATAATAAATATTTAATTTATAAAGATATATATCCTATTGGTGCTACTTCTCTGGGGAACCTTAGCCAGTACTGTGACCATGTCAAAATTTATTTAATTTTTCCAATTCTGTATTTGGAATCTTCAAAATACATTGGTTTAGTTATAAAAGTTATTATGGTACTTTGTTAAATATATTCTCTCCATATATATTCCCTCTCTATATTTTTATATAAATGTACATATTCCCTAGATAAATTATATGGTATGCTGGTGTCTATATATGGGCAAATATAAATATGTATATTTATAAAGTGGCAAAACAGCCTGGCATAAAGTAGGTAGGCAATAAATATTTTTTGAATATTGTTAAGTAAATAATATACATAAACATTTCTTTGATACTAAAATTGTCCTTGATTATATCTTCTATATAAAAAATCAGTAAAGAAAGGATATTTGGATTATTTTGACAGTGATCTTAGTCAGTTCCCAGAGAATAGCTAGAAGGGTTCAACTTCATTTTAGAGATAAGGAAAAAAGATGATGCTTGGTAACTAGCCCAAGGTCACAAGCCTATTGTGGAGTAGAGTTGAGATCAGTATCCAGATGGTCTAAGGTAGCTCCATGCTCCCTTTGATTACACCATGCTGCCTCTCAATTTTACAAGTTCAAGATCTCAGAGGGTTTCTATTTGCTCATTTGTTTTGTTTCTTTTTTCAGTCACTATCATAGGATTTGGGGCCATGGCAACAGCTGCTACACTGATGCTCCTTGCTTGCCAGTTCTCTGGGATGGCTGGCCATGTAAATGATGGTTGATTATCCTGTTGGCACAATTTTGTGCTTCTAACATCTCTGCCATATGGTCATGTTTTCCCATTGGAAAATCTGACTAGTTTGTAAACTTTTTTCCTCAAGAGCAGAGACCATGGCTTCTTCTTCTTTGAAAATTTATTTGGGGATGGGTATAGCACATATGAGAGCAAGCACTTGATAAACAAAATAGGGATTCGGGCCCTTGCCCTTCTCTTTCTGTCCAGGTAGGACATATGATTCTTCTATTAGTTTTCTATTGCTGCTGTACCACAAACTTACTAGCTTAAAACAATGCAAATATATTATCTGACAATTCTGTAGGTCAGTAATCAGAAATGGATCACCCCAGGCTAAAAAGAAGGGGTCAGCATGACTACATTCTTCTCTGGAGACTCTAAAGGAGAATCTTGTTCCTTCTTTACCAGCTTCTAGAGGCTCCCATAATCTTTTGTTCTTCCATCTTTAAGCCAGCAGTGGCAGATTGAATATTTATAGATCACATCACTCTGATGCTCCATTTCCATCACCTGTCTCTTATTCTCACTCAAACTTGTCTGCCTCTCTTACTTGCTTATAATTGGACGCTTGTAATTGCATCAGTTGACCTGTATAACTCAGAACACTCTCCTTATTTTAACTTTAGCTGGATAGCAACTTTAACTCCATCTGTAACCTAACTCATCTTACCGATGTAGCAAACCATATTCACAAGTGCTGGAGATTAGTGTGTGGACATCTCTGAAGGTCTGTTCCACCTACCATGGTTCTTTTTTTTTTTTTTTATCACTTGGCCATTATATCCTTACATGTGTCTTCATTATCCAACTGTGAACTGTTGAGCATAATGTTCTAACCCACCCATTTTTATACACATCAATCCTAACATAGTCCTACAATGTAGAAGAGGCCCAATACATACTTGATGAAAATGTGGAAGCATGAAGAAATATGCTGCCTAAAAATGTCCTACCTGGAGAAATTACATAAAGTCTACATGTGTATTGTGAACATTACTTTATTCATTCAACTAATATTTTGGGTTGTTACCATATACTGAGAACTATTCTAGGCACTCTGAACAAAAGCAATGAAATTCTTGAATTTAGATTCTAACAGTTGGTGAAAGTCCACAAATAATGAATAGAAGATGGTACATTTATGTTATGTAAGAAGGTAATGGTTGGGAGGGTCAAGATGGCGGAAGGCCAGGTGACCGCATTTCAGGGAGTTCCCTGAAGAGAGCTGAATTCCAACAAAAAAAACACTACAAGACCACCGTGAACACCCATGAAACCAGCCTGAAATGTGATATTTCCCACTTCTGGACCGCCACGAGAGACAAAGAACATCGGCAAAAAGGTAGAAACAAATTGGAGGGTC
>PITA01030914.1:0-15870 GCA_004023965.1 Spilogale gracilis
TGGAACTTTCTCCAGAATAGACCACATACTAGGTCACAAATCAGGGCTCAACAGATACCAGAAGATTGAGATTATTCCTGCATATTCTCTGACCACAATGCCGTGAAACTGGGAACTCAACCACCATAAAAAGTTCAGAAGAATATCAAACACTGGGATGTTAAAGACGATCCTGCTCAAGAATCTGCGGATAAACCAGGAAAACAAAGAAGAACTGAAACATTTCATGGAAACTAATGAGAATGAAGCGACATCGATCCAAAACCTATAGGATACAGCAAAGGTAGTCCCAAGGGGGAAATTCATAGCCATCCAAGCCTCAATCAAAAAATTTGAAAAATTGGGGCACCTGGGTGGCTCAGTTGGTTAAGCAACTGGCTTCAGCTCAGGTCATAATCCCGGAGACCCAGGATCTTGTCCCACATCAGGCTCTCTGCTAGGTGGGAAGCCTGCTTCTCCCTCTCTCACTCCCCCTGCTTGTGTTCCCTCTCTGCTTGTGTTTCTCTCTGTCAAATAAATAAAATCTTAAAAATTTTTTTTGAAAAATCCCAAATACACCAACTCTCATTACAATTTAAAGAACTGGAAAATCAACAAAAAATTAAACCAACCTCTCACACAAGATGGGAAATAATTAGGTTTAGAGCAGAGATGAATGAATCAGAAATTAGAGATACAGTAGAACACATCAACGAAACTAGAAGCTGGTTCTTTGAAAGAATCAATAAGATCGGTAAACTATTGGCCAAACTAATCCAAAAGAAAGGGGAGAAGACCCATATTAATAAAATTATGAATGAAAGGGGAGAGATCACGACTAACACCAAGGAAATAGAAACAATCATCAGAGATTACGATCAACAATTATATGCCAATAAGTTTAACAACATAGAAGAGAGGGATACATTCAGAGAAACCTAAAAACTTCCAAGACTGAAACAGGAAGACATCGACAATTTGAATAGACCTATATCTAGTAATGAGATTGAAGTACTGATTAAAAACCTCCCCCAAAACAGGAGTCCGGGACCAGATGGATTCCCTGGGAAATTCTACTAAACATTCAAAGAAGAAATAACACCTATTCTCCTGAACCTCTTTCAAAAAATAGAAATGGAAGGAAACTTCCAGACTCTTTTTATGAAGCCAGCATCACTCTAGTCCCCAAACCAGACAAAGACCCCATCAAAAAGGAGAACTTCAGACCAATATCGCTGATGAATACGGATGCCAAGATTCTCAACAAGATCCTTGCAAACAGGATCCAGCAATACATTAAAAAGATTATCCACCATGACCAGCTGGGTTTTATCCCAGGGATGCAAGGGTGGTTCAACACTTGCAAACCAATCAACGTGATAAAACAAATCAATAAGAGAAGAGAGAAGAACCACATGGTACTCTCAGTTGATGCAGAAAAGGCATTTGACAAAATACAACACCTGTTCCTGATCAAAACTCTTCAAAGTATAGGGATAGAGGGAACATTTCTCAACCTCATAAAATCTATCTACGAAAAACCCACAGCGAATATCATTCTCAATGGGGAAAAACTGACAGCCTTCCCTCTGAGATCAGGAATAAGACAAGGATGCCCACTCTCACCACTACTGTTCAACATAGTGTTAGAAGTCCTAGCAACAGCAATCAGACAACAGAAAGAAATAAAAAGTATTCAGCTTGGCAAAGAAGAAGTCAAACTCTCTCTCTTTACAGATGACATGTTACTCTATGTGGAAAACTCAGAAGACTCTACCCGCAAACTACTAGAACTCATACAATTCGGTAATGTGGCAGGATACAAAATCAATGCACAGAAATCAGTTGCTTTCTTACGCACTAACAATGAATATAGAAAGGGAAATCAGAGACTCGATTACGTTTTCTATAGCACCAAAAACCGTAAGATACTTAGAAATAAACCTCACCAAAGAAGTCAAGGATCTGTACTGGAGGAACTACAGAACACTCATGAAAGAAATTGAAAAAGTCACAAAAAGATGGAAGACCATTCCATGCTCATGGATCGGAAGAATAAACATTGTCAAAATGTCTATACTGCCCAGAGCAATCTATACTTTCAATGCCATTCCGATCAAAATTCCACCAACATTCTTCAAAACGTTCGAACAAACAATCCTAAAATTTATATGGAACCAAAAAAGATCCCGAATCGCTAAGGAATTGCAAAAGAAGAAAAAAAAGCTGGGGCATCTCGTTACCTGACTTTCAGGCTTTATTACAAAGCAGTGATTACTAAGACAGAACAGTACTGGCACAAAAACAGAAATAGACTGATGGAACTGAGTAGAGATATAGACCCACAAATCTATGGGCAAATCATCTTTGACAATGCAGGAAAAAAACATTCAGTGCAAAAAAGACAGTCTTTTCAATAAATGGTGCTGGGAAAATTGGACAGCTACATATGGAAGAACGAAACTAGACCATTCTCTTACACCACACACAAAGGCAAACTTGAAATGGATGAAAGACCTCAACGTGAGGCAGGAATCCATCAAAATCCTGGAGGAGAACACAGGCAGCAACCTCTTTGACATCGGCCACAGCAACTTCTTTCAAGACGCATCTCCAAAGACAAAGGAGACAAAAGCAAAAATGAACTTCTGGGACTACATCAAAATAAAAAGCTTCTGTACGGCAAAGGAAATAGTCAACAAAACAGAGAGGCAACCCACAGAATGGGAGAGGATATTTGCAAAGGACATTACAGAGAAAGGGCTGATATCCAAGATCTATGAAGAACTACTACTCAAACTCAACATCCAAAAAGAAGATGAGCACATCAAAAAATGGGCAAGAGACATGAAGAGGCACTTCTCCATAGAAGATATACAAATGGCTAACAGACACATGAAAAAATGTTCCGCGCCACTAGCTACCAGGGAAATTCAAGTCGAAACCACACTGAGATACCACCTTCCACCAGTCAGAATGGCCAAAATTTAACAAGTCAGGAAACAGCAAGTGTTGGAGAGGCTGCGGAGGAAGGGCAACTCTCTTACACTGTTGGTGGGAATGCAAGTTGGTGCAGCTGCTTTGGAAAACAGTGTGGAGATTCCTTAAAAAATTAATAATAGGACAACCCTATGACCCTGCAATTGCACTACTGGGCATTTACCCTAAAGATGTAGTGAAAATAAAGGCCATATATACCCCAAGTTTCATAGTAGCAATGGCCACAATTGCCAAACTGTGGAAAGAGCCAAGGTGCCCTTCAACAGATGAATGGATAAAGAAGATGTGGTCCATATATACAATGGAGTACTATGCTTCCATCAGAAAGGATGAATATCCAAGTTTTGTAGCAACATGGACTGAATTGGAAGAGATTATGCTGAGTGAAATAAGCTAAGAAGAGAAACTCAAGTATCGGTGCATAAGGGGTAATACAGAAGACAGTAGGAGAAGGAAAGTAAATGGGAAGTAGGGTAATTCAGGGAGAGAAATGAAACGAGAGACTTTGGACACAGAAACAAACTGAGGGACTTGGAGGGAGGTGGTGAGGGGATGGGAGAGCCTGGTGGTGGGTACTGAGGGCACCTATTGCATGGAGCACTTGGTGTGGGGCATGGGCAATGAATCTTGGAACACTGAAAAATTAAAATAAATTTAAGGTAAAAAAATTAAAAAAAAAAAAAGAGTGAAGGGATTTTCTTTTCCAGGTGCCACAGTAAACTTCTTACCTCTCATTGGCTTGGGTGGGGTTGTTGCCTCAATTATGAACCAATTATTCATTGGAGGGGAAAGGCATGGGATAAACTGATTGGTTGAGGTCAGGTATAGACCAGTTTCTGCAGGAGGGGTTCGATTAATCCCACCTGAGGCTTCTGGTTGAGAAGACGTACAGGGCAGGGTTCTCACAAAGGATACTTGGGATTCTGTTTTCAGAAGGTGGGATAAAGAAATGGTTACTCCCAACTCCTGCATGCTCATTATTTAATAATTCAAACAAGGTGGGCAGAAAGACTAGGTCCTTTAACCCCCTCTTGTGTAAGACCGTAGAGCAGTTTCCATCTGGGTTACAAATATCTTGAGATCATGCCTCACTATTCTTTCCATCATCATTTTATGGCTAACACTCCGCTTTGCTCAACAGAGGCACGAGCAACTGTGCTGGTGATAGGGGTGGCGGTAGAGACCTCCTTGTACACATGGAGACAGGTGTGTCCCCACTGGAGGGGTGTCCGAGCAGTGCGCTCAGGACGACGTGCCCGGTGGAATAGCAGTATGGATTCTCAATATTTGGAGAGGAGGTAGATGGGAAAAGGAGAAAGAAGGAGCAGATGAGAATATTAGAGATTCATCCAAGATTGCCTTTAACTGTGCGGTTAATGCTATTCTTGCATTAAAGGATTCATGGCAGAGGATGGCCCACCTGTCAATCATGGGGACCAAGTTCATCTTCATTTAAACCATGTCATCACCATTTATACTAGTGCTATTGGCAGTCAGTTTAGACAACACGGAAGACAGACTCTAAGGGGACTCCCATGATCCTTGTACCCTGATGTTTATGTCCTGGTGTGATTTCTTCCCCTTATGCATGGATGGGACCAGTGACTTGCTTCTAACCTAGAGAATATGGCAAGAGCGAGGAGCTCTCTCTTCTGTGATTAAGTTACCTATGATTGTAAGAAACCGAGGGCCACCTCCACTTTAAATCAGTAAGAACAGCATTCACGAAAGTGAATGTGCCTACAGACACGTGAGCTTAAAGCAGACTCCTCTGCAGTCCAGCCTTGATATGAGACTGCTACCCCGGCCAAACTTTGGGTGTTGCTTCGCAGAGGAACTGTCTCCGCTGTACCTGAACCCAAATTGTAAGATAAGTGTGTGTTGTTTTAAGCCACCAGATTGGTGGCAACTTTTTTCTGCAGCTGAGTGATATGCTCCATTTAATTTCCAGCAAGCATTCAGAAGTCCCGTATAGGGTTGTTCTCATTTCATTGAGTAGCAGTGAATAGAAAGACATTCCAGTGGCTGAGAAAAGAAACGAGTTTCTCCATAAGTTACCATGGCAAGATAGGTCCCAATTTCTGTCATGGGCTGATTGCCATGAACATTTCCCATAAACTTTAAATCTTAAGGATTCCTTGTTCCTTGAACAATCTTAGCTTCACAGAGTGAAAAACTGGTACAGAATCTCAGAAGTAATGCCTTTGTGTTAGTGCTGGAAATGTTTTTTACTTGCCAAAGGAAAGTGAGCTGGGAATTATGTTCTTGAAGTCATAAAACCTTTATTTCCAAAGTCTGCTTTTTAGGCCTCCTTAATGGGGAGCAGAGAGAAAACTAGCTCGGAAGAGTGAGCATCTTCAGACCACATCATCTCTTAATAAGAAATTGCAATGCTAAAAATATACCACCAAGCACACCGATTGAAAGAGAAATGTCTTAAAGGTTGTGGAAAATATTTAGGCCCAGAAAAATTGGTCACATTAAGGAGCTGTCTTGCTTTTGTCTGTAATGAACACAAGTATGTTGATGCATCAATCTGCAACCCCGAGGGAGTTTACAAAATCAATTTATACCTATTTTCCTCTTTCTTTCTCCGGGGGCACTGGAATCTGCTACCCTATGTCTGCATCTTTCCCTCTTAAATCCTAGATTTATTTTGGTTTGCAGGTGGGCCTTCTTTTTAGGCCATGAAACAATATATTTTTGGAGACATCTATGATATAAGGAGCATTGTAAAGTAGTTTGAACCTCTTGATTGCCTTCTGTTAGGGCCTGCTTAGCCTCAAGGCCAGCAGAACAGGCTCTGAAACTCCCTGGGGATTTAGGCCTCTACATATCTAAGACCCCCTGGTGAATGATGCCTTTACAAGGCCTGTGTTTAACAAAGGAGGGCAGTTAAGTCAAAGAACCATTTGTGTATCTTGCTTCCTTGCCCCAAATGTGTGGGCATTTCAGGAACTGGGGAGGGGGCAAAAAAAATGTTATCTCACTCAACCGAGTAAATTACTGTGTGACTCACGCTTGCTGTTTGAAATGCATATAAACCCCTAGACCCTTGCATTCGGGGTCCTTGCTGAAACCCACTGCGCCGGGCAGATGCTTGGACCCTAGCTAGCTAGAAATAAACCTTGCTGTGTGATCTGCATTATCCTGAGCGTCCTCGGTTTCTCTTTGGGGAGGCAGTTGACATTGGACTCTAACACCTTCATAATTGAGTGACCCTGGAAGACGTAAAAAAGCTTCATGGGGGCGCCTGCGTGGCTCACCTGGTTGAGCGACTACCTTCGGCTCAGGTCATGATCCCGGAGACCCGGGATCGAGTCCCACATGGGCTCCCTGCTCGGCGGGAGGCCTGCTTCTCCCTCTCTCACTCCCCCTGCTTGTGTTCCCTCTCTGGCTGTGTTTCTTTCTGTCAAATAAATAAAATCTTAAAAAAAAAAAAAAGCTTCATGGACCTCAGGTTTAAAAGAGAGAAGGAAAAATTGTGGTGCCCCTCTTCGGTAACAAGGCACTAAACCTCTTTGCTGTCTGCAGCCTCACTCAGACTTGCGCTCCAGGCTGTGTGGGGAGCTTTGGTAGAGGAAGGTCTGGCGTTGTTCCACGCCCTCCCCATGGGGGGCTTTCCTTAGAGATGCAGGTATGGACAATCACTGCCGATAGGGAGGAAGCTGAGGCATCTCATTCCCCAGGGGGACCATGTGGCCCTCTATTTGTCCAGCGAACTTGTTTTTGTTTTAATTAAGATTTTGTTTATTTATTTGAGAGAGAGAGAAGGAAAGAGAGAGAGCATGAGCTGGGGGAGAGGCAGAGGGAGAGGAAGAGGCAGACTCACTACTGAGCAGGGAGCCTGATGCAACTCCATGCTGGGCTCCATCCCAGGACCCTGGGACCATGGCCTTAGCTGAAGGCAGATGCTTAACGGACTGAGCCACCCAGGGGCTCTGGGCAGTAAATTTGTTGATGTGCTTTCTGAGCTTATACATTTTTTCCTTGGCTGATCTCTTGCATTTCTCCTTACCAAATAATTTTATTTTTGTTTCTTAAGTCTCTGCCACACCTCTCCCCCAAACCCTAAAGTTTTTTTTAATTGCATTTCTATCGGAGTTGCATTTCTTTCTCTCAACTTCATTGAAGTATAATTTACATACAACAAATGCACCATTTTAGAGATACATTTAAATGAGTAGTGACAAGTGTATACACTATGTAACCTCCAGTGCAATCAGGCTATAGAATGTTCTCATCAGCCACCGAGAGGTCCTTCATGTCCTTTTGCAATTTCTTCTCCACCCCTAACCCCAGCTGCTTTCATTTTTCCCCTTTCTAGAATGTTATATAAACGCAATCCTACAGTGTGTACTCTTTTGTGTCTAGCTTCTTCCACTCAGCATAATGATCTTGAGATTTATCCACGTTGCTGCGTAATCAGTAGTATATTCCTTCTTATTGAGGGGTAGAATTCCATTGTGTCGGTAGACAACCATTTATTTACCCAGCTTTTCATTTTAATGTTAATTTGGGAAGAAAAGGTCTTCTTACAATGCTGATGCTTCCTACTTTGGAAGAAGTTAAGCCTCTCCATTTTCTTACTCATGTCTTGTGTTTACGTGTGTGGTCGTCAAGCATTATAGTTTTATGTGGCCTCTGCTCTTCTGTTGAATTTATTTCTAGGAACTTGATATTTTGCGATTACTGGAAAAATATCTTTTTTCTCTTTCACATTAGTTCAGTGCCTGCTGCTGGTGTAATGGAAAGTTATTGATTTTTCTTTGCATTCTTCTTATTTTGGTCCTAAGAACTTCCTAGTTGAATCTCTTGGGAGTTTGTAAGCTTACAGTCCTACCTGATGATAACATCTCCTTTTGTATGAGTGATACTTACTCCCTTTTCTCATTCTTGTTCCTTTTGAGCAGAAAGAGGGGGTAAAGTAAGGCAGTTTCAACTCTCGCCATTGGAGGGGGCAAGAATGAATGAAATGGACACCTTGGGACTTAGCTAAGGGTATGAGCTGAAGGAGAGTAGTTGAAAATGTCTAATTAGGAATCTATTTCTGATGTCAGAAAATTGTGTTGGGAAAATTTCTAGTCATGGCTCCAAACATCAGAGTTTTTTCTTTTTTTAAATTTTTCCCTAACATTTTAAAATACATTTTATGAATAAATGACATGTAATATTTAGTTAGTTTCAGGTGTACTACATAATGATTCAACATAATATACACTACGAAATGCTTACCACCATAAGTGTGTCACACTATTATTGACTATTTTCCCCATCCTGTACTTGTCATCTTTGTGGGTTATTTACTGTATAACTGGAAGCTTGTACCTCTTAATTTCCTTCATTCATTTTGTCCATTCAGAGGAGTTTAAAGATATTTTTAAGTTATCTCTATGCCCAACGTAGGGCTTGAACTCACAACCTTGAGACCAAGAGTCATGTGCTCTACTGACTGAACCAGCCAGGCGCCCCCAATTCAAGGAAGAAGGGAGAGGATAAAAAGATGAAAGAAAAGGCCACCCCCGCAGACCACCCTCCTCACTCTGGCCTGTTCTGGGGAGGGGAAGGTGAAGTATCAGATGGCATTACAAGGAACTGTGGGAACTTGAGGAAACCCAAAAACTAAGGTTTGAAGGGTGCAAAAAGGAGGTTTGCTACAGAATGACTGAAGGAAGAGACTGGAAGGAAATTAAATTCCTTCTTTTTGGAAAGCTTGTTCAACAAATCAGTTGCACTTAAAATGTCTGTTGCATTTCTATTATTTCTATTTTAGGAAGGGGTCCAATTAAGAGGACACGGGAGGGATGAAAGCCTAGCTATATAATCTTTATGAAAACGTCGCTTTCTGAATCGGATTTGGATTTCCCCTTTCGTGGTGCTACTAGATGGGCATCACCACGAAAATAAAATTCAATCCAGGATTCGGTATTGAGTGAAAAGGGGGCTGTACCTGCAGTTACCGCACTCTGCCACTAGATAGCGCCTCAGGTTCGGTGAGGCAAAATGCAAAACAAGGCGCGGTGTTCTAGGCGCTGAAAAGATAAAGAAGCCACTCACTGATTGAAGTCATTTTGAAGGCAGGAGCCTAAAGCCTGTTGGAAGTGAAGTACAGGTGTTTATTAGAGTGCTATGAGCGTTACCTGGACAAATGCCTGCATTTCATAGAAAAGATTCGTTTGCTAAGCAAGGAAAATACAAATAAATAGGCCGCTTGATACCCATTGGGATGGCTATTATAAAAAAACAAGCACAGAAGATAGCAAGCATTGGTGACGAGATGGAGAAGTTGGAGCCACGGTGCCTTGCTAAAATGGTGTAAAATGGTGTAGTCTGGCAGGTTTGGCAGTTCTTCAAAATGTTCAATGTAGCATTATCCTGAGATCCAGCAATTCCATTCTACTCCTAAGATGCCCCCAGACTGAAAGCAGGAAATCAAACAGATTCTTGGATGCCGACGTTCATAGCAGCATTATTCCAAAACAGTCGAGAGGTGGAAACAGCCCAGGGGGTCCATCAATAGGTGCAGGGATAAACAAAATATGCGTACAATGGAATATCGATCATAACAAGGAATGGAATTTTGATACATTCCACAGTACAGATGAGCCCTGAAAATATCATGTTACATGAAATAAACCAGACACACAAAAATACTGTACAATTCCATTTGCATGAATTATCGAGAATAGGAAAATTCATAGAGACGGAAAGAATAGAGGGTACCACGGACTTGGAGGAGTGGAGAATGAGGAGTTAGTGATTATTGGGTACAGAGTTTTAGTTTTGCAAGATGAAGAGTTCTAGAGATGGATGGTGGTGATGGTTTACCAACACTATGAAAGTACTTAATGCCACTGAACTATACAGTTAAAAATAGGAAGAGCACAAGTTTTATGTTCTCTGTGTTTTATCAAAACTAAAAAATAAATGAAGAAAAAACTATGCAAGACTGGCCAGTGTCTTCCCCAATACATACAAGCCCCCCAAATAGAGATCTTGGGTTTTTCCACAAAGTGATCCTAATGACCAACAGAATACACCCTTTTCCACCCACTCCACATTTTGTGTTTCCTTTCTTCCCAAAGTTCTCTTAGCTAGGTTTGCTTTTGGGGATTGGATAGCCTCCCTCAACGGCCACATACACAAAGCCGAAATAATTCATGCTGTAGTCTCTCCAAGTGTTTTAACTTTATTAGACGATGTTGAGAAAGAAAGAGAACATCACAAAGGCAGTCTGAGAGCAGAAGAAGCAGAAAAGTGCAACTTAATGTAATTTACTGTGCAAAGGGCCAACCCAGTTAGTTTCAAAGGATGAAATTGCAAAGACAATTCTTTTTAATGAGTACATTTTTAGCCATTAAAAAGGAGTGTCTTTGACCTTATCTCCCACTGTTCTTGTCTGCATCAACTCTTCTTCAGCCTTGCTGTTTGTGGTGGACCCAACAGTGCCCTCTGTTCCCCCACAAAGATGCACACATCCTAAACCTCTCCCGCCATCAACATCCCCCTCACCAGCTGTGCACTTATTACGACTGATGAACTTACATGGACGGGTCATCAGTATCTAAAGTTCACAGTCCAACATTACTGCTCGTTCTGGGGGTTGCACATCCCATGGGTTGGGACAAATGCGCAATGACATGTATCCATCATTAGGGCATCAAACAGGACAGTTGTGCTCCTCTTTTTTTTTAATAAACTTTTTTTTTCAGATTTTATTTATTTATTTGACAGAGAGAGAGAGATCAGGAGCAGGCAGAGAGGTGGGCAGAGAGGCAGGCTCCCTGCCAAGCAAAGAGCCCGATGCGGGCCTCGATCCCAGGACCCTGAGATCATGACCTGAGCTGAAGGCAGAGGCTTTAACCCACTGAGCCACCCAGGTGCCAGCTGTGGTCCTCCTAAATTCCTCTGTGCTCCACCTGTTCATCCCTCCCTCCCAACCTGAGGCAACCGCTGATACTTTTTTTTCTGTCTCCATAGTTTTTGCCTTTTCCAGAATGTCATATAGTTGGAGTCATAGAGTATGTAGCCCTTTCAGATTGACTTCTTTGACTTAGTGATACGCATTTAAGTTTCCTCGATGTCTTTTTCATGGCTTCATAGCTCATTTCTTTCCAGCACTGAATAATATTCCATTGTCTGGAATGTTTCACGGTTTGTTTCTCCACTCACCTGCTGAAGGACATCTTGGTTGCTTACAGGTTTTTTGACAATTATGAATGGACCTGCTATAAATATCCAGATGTACATTTTGCGTGGACATGGGGTTTTCGACTCCTTTGGGTTAAATACCAAAGAGAGTAATTGTTAGTAAGAGTGTTTAGTTTTTTTTTTTTTTTAAGATTTTATTTATTTATTGGACAGAGAGAAACACAGCTAGAGAGGGAACACAAGCAGAGGGAGTGAGAGAGGGAGAAGCAGGCTTCCCGCTGAGCAGGGAGCCCGATATGGGACTTGATCCTGGGTCTCCGGGATCGTGACCTGAGCCGAAGGCAGTGGCTTAACCAACTGAGCCACCCAGGCGCCCCGAGTGTTTAGTTTTATAAGCAACTGCCGAACTCCCAAAGTGGCTGTACTGTTTTGCATTTTCACCAGAAATAAGCAAGAGTTCTGGCCGCTCTGTATCCTTCATGGTGGTGTCTGTGTTCTGAATTTTGTTCATCCCAATAGGTGTGTGGTGGTATCTCACTGTTTTGATTTGAACTTCCGTGAAGACATATGCTGGAGAGCATCTTCATTTGCTTTTTTACCATCTACATATTTTCTTTAATGGGGTGTCCCTTAGGGTCTTTGGCCCTTTTTTTTTTCACATTGGGCTGTTTTCTTACTGTTGAGTTTCAAGCGTTCTTTGTATATTTTGGATCTACATCAGATGTGTGTTTTGTAAATGTTTTCTCCCAGTCTGTGGCTTCTCTTTTCATTCTCTTGAACTCTGTAGGAACTTGATGGCATTTCCCCCCCCCCCCCCCAGTTGTTCTTAGGAAACAGTTGTTGTGAATCAGGTGCCTGCATTTTTTGCATTATAAATGGACTGGAGATTATAAATCACTCCTGAAATCACTGGGCTGAAAGATGAGAGGTATGTTTAACAGTTTGTAACATTTTTGAAGAAACACAATTAACTGACATGCCCAAGCATCATAGAAAATGGTCTAGAATCAAATGACAGGAAATCTAATTGACAATGGAACTTTGAAAATTTATCTTTCCTTGTTAGAAGCTTTGTCTAAAGTCAAAGAAGGAAAATATAAATAGAAAACCACTCATTCAAAAAAAAAACATTCAAATTCAGAGAAAAACATCTGGGAAGCAACGGTGTCAGATTGAAATTTCTAACAACCAGTTAACATTTTTATAATATTTAAAATCTGGAAAACATATTTTGCTATGTTTGCGAGTTCTGTTGGTATAAATAAAGTATACTTAATGTATTCATTGGAAGATTTCACATCATTCTGTTCTAACAGGTGGATCTCTATCGAGGGCAGTCCCTCCCCCTACCAGGGGACATTGGCAATGTCTGAAGACATTTTTGGTTGTCACCACTGGAAGTGCATGCTGGTAGGTGGGGCCATCTAGTGGTCGGAGGCCAAGATGCTGCTAAACATCCTCTAATACCTGGTTGGACGAACTAGTTACAGTTGTTCCTAACACAGTAAAATATATAATTTTAAAAAATAAATGACATTTGTATGTGACTTGAAAGTGTCTCTCATACCAGTGGCAGGAACACTTCTCTGGGAAACAGGTACTACCTTGGCTATGGCTTCTTAGAAAGCACTCGGTTAATGATAGTTGGTTATCTGCAGCTAAAGTAGCTAGAGGAACTCTTCCTTGCCAAAGGGACCAGAATAGATTTATCTCTACATATAGAATGGGGTTATCTCCTCAGATCCTTTTTCTGTCCTTTGGGGGATGGTTACAAATCATTCTCAAGGTTCCACATCTGTTTTGAGTCTTGCAGTCTTTCCTTCCAGGGGCCTGGGACTATCTCTGCTTGTGTATCTCTCAGTGGACTGCACTGAGATAGGAGAGCTATCACATTCCTACCATTTTCTTTCTGTCTTTTCTTTTTAAGATTGCATTTATTTGACAGATAGAGAGACAGTGAGAGAGGGAACACAAGGAGAGGGAGTGGGAGAGGGAGAAGCAGCCTTCCCATGGACCCTGGGATCATGAACTGAGCCAAAGGCAGATGCTTAACGACTGAGCCACTCAGCTGTCCCCATTCCTTCCATTTTCAAGTTTTTGCTCTCTGCTGCCACATACCACCTGCCCTCCCCTGTCGGGGTTGTCCCCATGCTCTGTACTTCCCACTGCTACAGAAACTTCTCACAATGTTTCACAATTGTCTGCTCATAGTCCCATTTCCCCACGGTACTCAGCCTTTGAAAATTGGACAAGAAGGGTGCCTTTTTCGTTTTGGTACCCCCAGTGCTTGGCACCATAGATGTTTTTTTGATAAATGAGTGGTTGAATGCAGGAATGTCATAAGGTCCCTCATTCCAGCAGTTGTAATGGTGTTCTGCCAGAATCCTATTATGATAATCGTCATGGATTCATGTTCAGCAAAGGCATGGTCATAGTTTCATTTTGTGCACGAACAAACATAGTCTCAGGTTTCCTGTCTTTTATTCTTTAACTAATTTATTTGAGAGCAAGTGAGACAGAGAAGAGGGACAGAGGGAGAGGGAGAGAGAGAATCCTCAACCAGACTCCCCACTGAGCACAGAGTCTGATGTGGGGCTCCATCCCAGGCCCTGAGCCAAAATCAGGAGTCTGCTGTTTAACAGGCACCCCTGTCTGTCTAGTTTTAATGACAGCTCTACTTGTTAGTGTCTTATCTTTTTATTTTCTGCATATCCACTCTTGGTCCCTTCTTATTTGCTCTCTCATATGCTCTCTGTGCAGCTACTACTCCTGAGAGAAAATTGATGAAGTTAATGTGTTTTTTGGCTGCAGGTTTCTGTATTCATTTTATTTGTTCTTTATTCCCTCTCTTGTTTCACAAGGGATTTGCAGAGGCTAGTAATTGTTCTAATGGGAAATGAGGATATCTAGGCAGGATCCAGGGCTGTGCTAAACAGTACTGCTAACACTGCAGTCTAATTTAGGATGAACAAGTCCCAAGATTTCTGATGTCAGGAAACTAACAGGTTTGGCTGGATTAGAAAAATCAGAAGCGTTGACTAGATCCATCTTGAGACCTCGCTGAGATCCTTTTATAGCAAGTCAACAGCTGGCTACGACCCACTTGGCTATGATTCACCTGCCATCCCCAGCCTGTCATTCAAAAACATTTCTTTTGCTAGACATCTTTCTATACTGGGTCAGCCCTTGCAACATGAGAAATGCAGAGGCTAGGAAAATTTCTCATGTCTTCCGAGAAGCAGGTAAGACCAAAGGATTTGGAGTCAGTCCGGGAGTTCCAAACCCTGCTCCACCACCTAAAGTTGAATGTCCCCAAAGTAGCCACCCTACTTCTCTCAGTTTCAGCTTTTCCATCCATAAAATGTGGATTATAGTTCCTGTCTCTCAGGGTTGTGGTAAGGACTGAATGAGATAAAGTGCTTGGTAGGGGAGGGGGCTTGATAAACTAGGTATCAGTATCATCCCAGGGAGGAAGAGCAAGTTTACATTTGGGGGAAAAAAGAGTATTCAGCAAATCTGCCACTTTGGTTTTGTACCAATGTGCACACATGTGTGCATGGTGTATATGATGACACGTCTCCGGTTCTATCTAGTGTAGGAATTGGAAGAGTACAGGAAAGACTGTCTCCTCCTTTAACTTTTTTATATACATAAATAGAACATGTATATAAATACATGCACACCCAATTTAATAATTATGAAAGAAATATCCATATTATCATTTTGGTTAAGAAACAGATCATAGCAGCAAGGTGCACCTTGAATGTCCTCCATTTTAACCCCAGGGAACCACTTTCCTGACTTTTGCTTTCTTTATGGTTTTACCACCTGCACAGACATTCTTCTCTTTACATGTTTTTGGTCTGTTTTTGAAATCTGTATTAATGGAATCATACTTTATTCTATTATCATTTCTTTCATTCAGCATTGTTTCTTTCTTTCTTTTAAGATTTATTTATTAGAAAGAGAGAGAGAGGGCACCTGGGTGGCTCAGTTGGTTAAGCGACTGCCTTCAGCTCAGGTCATTATCCCCGAGACCCAGGATAGAGCCCACGTCGGGCTCCCTGCTTGGCGGGAGGCCTGCTTCTCCCTCTCTCGCTCCCCCTGCTTGTGTTCCCTCTCTAGCTGTGTTTCTCTCTGTCAAATAAATTAAAAAAAAAAAAGAAAAGAAAGAGAGAGAAAGAGAGAGAGGGTACAAGCAGAGGGAGAAGCAGACTCTCTGCTGAGACTCCATCCCAGGACCTGGAGATCATGACCCAAGCTGAAGGCAGATGCTTAACCATCTGAGCCTCCTTTTCAAAACTTATATCATTGTGTTTAGCTGTATTTATTCCTTTTCATTACTGTATGAAAACACCACAGTATAAAAAAATCATACTTTGTACTGCTAATAGGCATTTTCATTGCTTCCAGGCTTTTTCTTTTTCTTTCTTTCTTTCTTTTTTTTTTTTTTTTGCCATTATGTCATACAATACTGTTTGTACATGGGAGCCATAGAATGTGTTGATTTTCAATTTTACCAAATAGAGCCAAACATTTTTCGAGACTGTACTAATTTATAGTCCCATCAACTATGTATGAATGACTATGGCTCCACATCTCTGTAAAACAGATCTTTCCCTCCCTCCCCTTTTCTGGGTGGACGGGGGCCGTGAGTGTTATATCTCATTGTGGTTTTATTTTTATTTTTAAGAAAAGATTTTATTTATTTATTTGAGAGAGAGAATGAGAGGGGAGAGG
>PITA01030915.1:0-15912 GCA_004023965.1 Spilogale gracilis
CTCCAGACCCTCCAATTTGTTTCTACCTTTTTGCCGATGTTCTTTGTCTCTCGTGGCGGTCCAGAAGTGGGAAATATCACATTTCAGGCTGGTTTCATGGGTGTTCACGGTGGTCTTGTAGTGGTTTTTTTGTTGGAATTCAGCTCTCTTCAGGGAACTCCCTGAAATGCGGTCACCTGGCCTTCCGCCATCTTCCCCTTCCTCTTTCTTTTTTTACGTTCATGCTGTCTGGCACTTACCGTATGACTCTGATGAAATTACTCGATGTCTCTGAGCCTCAGGGTTCTCATCTGTATAACGGGAATGATGCCTACCTCATAGAATTGTGATTGGATGGCATGGTGCATATAAAGCAATTGGCAGTGCCTGGCTATATAAATTGCTAAAAAAACGTTAGTTCTTTTAAAATTATTTGCAGGGGCGCCTGGGTGGCTCAGTTGGTTAAGCGACTGCCTTCAGCTCAGGTCATGATCCCGGAGACCCGGGATCGAGTCCCACATCGGGCTCCCTGCTCGGCGGGAAGCCTGCTTCTCCCTCTCTCACTCCCTCTGCTTGTGTTCCCTCTCTGGCTATGTTTCTCTCTGTCAAATAAATAAAATTAAAAAAAAATAAAATTATTTGCACAGGGTAATGAACCTCTTCCCAGGTGTATAACACCTGCTGTTCCCCCCCCCCCCAGACTGATCTGGCCTGCATCCCATCCTATTGCTAGGGTTAGTCACAGACACTTCGATTTTTTCCTAACCCTCCCTGCCTCCCCTACAGCATATATGTACACACAAAGCCTGTTACAACACAGTTGGATTTACGCAACACAGACTTTCCTTTCTTAGTAGCAACTAAGAGATGGTAGCCAGTGTGGGTGGTGAGAAAGAATCTGAATCTTTACTGCTTAGCTCGTTTATTGCCCCCAATATTTTCCCTGCTCTGGACTAAGATTAAAATGTCATGTTTGGAGTTTTAGTGCATCCTGGGACAGGTAAGTGTAGTGTAGACCTCAGTATTTAACCCTCTTGATCCCTTGTCCCTTCTAGAGGGCTCAGTGCCAAAATCAGTCAGATGTCAGAGCTGAGACAAGGTATCCCCAGGTGGTGCTTGCGCCTGAGACCTGGACAAGCTGTGTTTTCTCTGCCAGCTGGATTGTGTCCTTGTATCTGTCACAGACACTTCTCTCTTTGGGTGCAACTTTGATATCATCACAGGTGTGCTCAAGCAGCATTAGGTAGAAGGGTAAAGAAGGAGAGGGAAGGGGGGGTGAGGGATGGAGAGAAGGAAGAATAGAGAAAAGAGGAGCAAGAGGAAGTGACAGGAATGGATAGGGAGAGAGGGTGAGTCAGAAATCCAGTCATCTACTGGTCTGAAGCAAAAAGGGATCTTTGCTCTTGCCATGGTGCTGAAATAGAGGTTCTGCTGTGAGGGATTCCAAATCAGCGACCCAGCCAGTGAGGAAAGGGGTATGTGGCTCTGGTTACTGGGGATTGTGTGTTGATAAAAATAGGAGGAAGAGAGGAAATAGTAGTGTGCCTGTGGGGGTGGGGGGCAGAGGGAGAGAGAGAATAGTATATAGATAGGAAAAATAGCAGTGGGATGACTCCTACCTAGCGGAGGGGTCAAATGCCATAAGTCCATGATGGGGAGACAACACATATCTTTTTTTGTGTGTGTGCATTTCCATTCACTTCCCCAGAATCCTTAAGTGTGTGTGTATACATGTATGTAAGAACAGAGAAGAACAGAGGTGATTCTTTCAGATGGATTCTACTCAGCATTAGAGGCACTGCTTAGAAAATAATCTTACTCATGCCCATAGAACATCATGACAATATTGCTAGGACAAAAACACAAGTGGTCTTGCCCACTGGGACTTTTGCTGAGGGCTGGCAGCTCTGTGGAAGAAAAGATGAGAAACAGTTCTGTTCAGTCTCAGACATTTTTGACTCTCAGTCAGCCTAAGGGATGGGGAAATTTCCTACTCTATTTGGATAATCAGGGGTATCTCCTAACTCATGTGGTTACTGATTGGTTTTCTCTGGTATCATCTCCTGAGGTAATCCGGGACTTGCTGTTTACCTTCTGTGCCTCACGGGGACTTTCCAGCCTCCTCCACCAAGCCCAGGGCTTTCCATGCAGGAAGGTAAAGTGTTGGTCAGGGAGCTGCATCATGGCTTAAAGCTCAGGCTCAGGAGACAGACATACCTGGGTTCAAATCTTATTTCCTTCAATTAGTGTGGTCTTGGGTGGGCTTTCCTCACCTTTTGTTTAGCTACAAATATGAGTGTGGAGGCTTCTGGGTGGTAAGTGGTGTTTGAACATAAGAGAAAATTAAGAATGAGGCTCTTGCTAATGTTAACCTTGGAATTACTGCAGGACACATTGTGGTCTTTGCTGGTCATAAAGAGCCCAATCAGTCTGATCTTATAGTGATCACCAGAAAGTTCTCAGAGGTGATGTCACTGAGAGGTTAAGAGCATAGGCTCAAGGCAGACAATTGAAGTGCAAGTCCCAGCTGCATTTCTTACTAGTTGGGCCACCTTGGATTGTTTGTGCAACTTCTCAAACCTTTAACTTCCTCGTCTGTAAAATGGGGACAGTAGTGGTAAGGATGATAATATCCATCTCAATGAGCTACAATGCAAATTTAATTAGCCAACATACATAAAGTGTTCAGAACAGTGCCCAACACCAAGTAAGCACTCAAAAACATCAGCCCTTGTTATTTTGCTAATATTACTATGGCTCTTACCAACTAGATGGCATGTGGAAGTGACTTGTGCTCTCTGTCCTCAGTCTTCTTATCTGAAAAATGAGGCTGCTGCTAATAATTACTTCATACAGTTAGTATGAGAAAGAAATGAGATACTTTACATAAAGTGCCTCATATGATAGAGGCACCCAAATAATGACATTTCCTTCTTTCTCTTTTTCTTGGTCATATTTAAGATCAAACTATCTTAAATATTAGAGCAAACGCAGTTTGGTGGTTCTTGCCTTTTTTGGGGATCATGGAACTCTTTGTAAATTTGAATTCAGAATTATAGCTTTCTCTGAGAAAAATGGTAATAATGGACATGTAATTTTAGCAGGTTCAACAGTTCATGAGTTATTGTGGGGTTTTATTCTATTGCCCACAAAAACTCCTCTTAATCTCCCCTTTACACAATGAATTTCAAAGTTTTCTGGGAAAAAAAGGTGACATACAAAAATGAGATCTTAAGCATCAAGCTCTGGTGATTGTGAGATGTTGAGAGTCTGAGGGCTGCTAGACTTGACTGGAGTTCTGTCCAGAAGCTTCTGAGCTTGGGACCCTTGCCTACACCAGGACTTATTGTACTCACTCGCATCACTGCCCTGTGGGCCCATTTGGTCAGTCTCATGGCTCAAGATGATGGTGTTGGGAATGAGGGGGTCCTGCCTTCCTCCTCTCCCAGTGCTGTCTCTCATGCACACAGCTTGTGTGGGTGCTTCTGTCTTCTCTAAACTGGAATTTATGGTGCATTTGTCCCAAGGAGAAGGCAGGGATTTGTCTTTGTTGTAAGTGTTGTGTGTATATGAAAAGGCTCTTGCAATAATAGGCACTTTGTGGCAGAAACAATGGGACACAGTGCATACCCACTTAGTAAGAATAAGAGGAGGGGAGATTTGGATAATCAAGACAAATATTCATATGCCCAAGGAAGGGCTGGAAGGAATGGTTTACATAAACACTGATGTGTGATGTTTACACTCTTATTCTGTCAGATGCCTTCTCACCAAATTTGCTTCAGAACTGAGGAGGGAAGAATTTGGGTGCTGGGGAGTCTGTGAGACACCCTGAGAAGCCCTATTTATGGGTTGTTTAAGTAGACGAAAAGCTGTATTGCAATGATCCTTGTGAGGAGGAGGAAAAACCCACAAGAGATGTCCAAAAAATCACGTTTTAGAATCTGGTGACTTGTTGGAATATCATTTGCCTCTTGATAATATAAAAGTAAGAATAAACCAACCAGCAGGATTACACCCTCAGAGTGGGGCATATGGAGAGCTTGCTAATGGCCCCAGTTGCTCTGGGTCCCTGTGTAACTCCTAGGTGCAAGACACACAGATACTTACACATTGCAAATGAAGTAGAAGCTGAGACACTATAAGCGAGATACATGGCCACCTGAGAGTATGGTCTGGGAGGAGAAAGCCACCCTGTCCCTAGTGATCCTGCTGGGGAGTGAGATAGCATTTGTGGGATTCTCAGCAGTAGTGCAAAGCAGCACAAATCTTGATTCTTTGGTTCAGTATGTTGGGAATCATGGCTGACACTGGGAGTCATGACTGATGGCCAAAGGTCATACTGTAAATGGTGTATAGGTGGCACAAGGAGTTACATGGCTCATGGTGCAGTTGCCTGAAAAAGTTACAGGTTTGGAGGGGTCAGTACTTCCTGTTGGGGTTTCTTATTGGAGAGGAAGCAGCAATATCTTGGAACCAGAGATCTGCCCCTATGAGGGCAGTGCCTGGATAGCTTGGGTGGGTGAGACTCATCTTGATAGAGCTGTGACCCTCAGCTGATAACCCGAGGTGGACATTCGTGGGAAGATGGTGGTTCTAACAACGGAATTCCTCCCTACATCTCCCAAATGGTTAGAAGTTTACAAGAGGGATTTTAGTAGAGTAGCTAGGGGAGTATGTTCTTCATGCCCTAATTCATGACCAGCTTAAGATGTCAGACTCTGAGCTTCTTTGGCCAACCTGGCTCAAGGGTGGGAGGTGTCTGTCTCCCTGCCCCCTGGCTCTTGCCTTTGACTTCCTGACTTTGGCTGTCAGTGTCATCCTCATTTAGTTTCCCTCTTCTCAACTGTCACATCTGAAGCCTTAGGACCCTCTAACTTTAGGGCCAGACTTGCCTTCCCTATAAGAATAGCACGTGAGTTAATGGTAGTTAAAAGTAGACACATTTTCTTTTCTTAAATTTTTTTTTTAATTTGAGTAAAGTTGACACATAATGTTACATTAGTTTCAGGTGATACAGTTTCATTTTGAGCCTTTAATTATTATGTGTGATGCTAAGAGCTTTGTAGGCATAATTTTGTTCAATTCACAATAATCCCCTTGAGGTACTGTTATGCCCATTTTACAGATGAGGAAACTGAAGCTCCCGAAGGTCAGTTTCCCTGCATAAGGTTATGCAGCTGAGAGTGAGGCCAGAATCCCAAACTAAACCCTGTCCCCAGAGCCCCGCTGAGCTAACTTGCCCTTAAACCCCACTGTGGAAGGGTGAGAATCTGGACATCTTTGAGACCACCAAAGGAGTATCCCCATCACCTACTTACCTTTGTCTGGCTGGAGCTGGCTGACCACAGCAGGCTTAGGTTCCATAGCCAAAGTTGTTGGGACCTTTGCCCACATCCCTTGCCCTCACCACTTCTATGCATGGTGACTTGCCTTTGTCTGAGGCCAGCGACTTTCCCAGGTGAATGTAAATGAACTTACCTTGTTCTGGCCTTTCCCTCACATTGATCATCATCAGAATAGTCAAGTTGTAGGAAAGTTGAAGAGCGGTCCGTGGGGGGATCTGGCCTCACTGGCTTGGTAAACACATGTCCTTTCTTTTGATGTCAGACCCTATAACCTTTTGATTATCCCTATTTTTTCTGCCTAATTTCAAATGCTTCAGAAAATGGGATTGACACTATGACCTTAGGGCAAGCTGGAAGTGTGGAGAGCAGAATCATGAATTATACTTTCTTCCTAGAAATATCAGACTGTTTTGTGGTTAAGAGCACAGTCTTTCACCTCGACACCCTAGGCTTGAATCCTAGCTCTATCGTGGTATAATAACCATAGAACAGGTTTGGAGTCCCACTGGCTCACTGTGAGACAGTGGAGCTAAAACTCCATTGGTTATCTGACCTACATAAGCCCTACTCTGGTGGACCACACTGATGTTTTGGGTCTCCTGGAATTAGTGTTGTTATAGAGCCCAGTGGATTTATAGGATGTCCAGTGATCCTATAAATGTCTGATTTTTTCATTTTCCTCAATGCAGTCACTCTGGGAAAAGGCCATAGGTACCTTTGGGGAAGGCTGGGAAAAAGATAAAAGATTAACATCATATAATTTTTGGCAATGTACCAAAATCCTTCCTCAAAGGAACCCAACCTTCCTGAGTCTATAAACTGGCTCAAGTCTGGGAACTGATTGAGGAAGGTCATGACTCTGCTTTTATGATTCAAGCTAGACTTTTGTTCACTTGACCTGGAATTCTGCTCATTTAGATTAGTAAGAATTCAGTAGGCTTCCTATTTATTCACTTCTAGGGATACCATGATCAACTTGCCAATGTCATAGTTCTGTGCACATTGGACTATCCTGATTTCTGCTTTGACTCTACTGTTCATGGTAACCATGCCCATTTTGCCTTTGGCTACAGAGTGCTGCCACTTGGCTTCTGCCATGTTGGGATCCAATGACTTCAGTGCATTTAGGTTTCACAGTTCAGTGGCAGCAGTTGCCACTATAACGTGCCTTGGGCATGCTGTTTACCCTCTCTATGCCTCCATCTCCACCTCTATACATTGATATTAATAACAGGGTTGTCATGACACTTAGATAGAAGGTAATATAAGAGGACCTCAAAGCCCATTCATGTTTATTAGAATTATTTGTGCTGGTGGGGAGGGAAGAGATGGAAGAGAGATGAAGGGGCTGGATCAAGAAGGGGAAGATGTAGGATGCAGAGAACCCTGGGCAGGAGTGGATCCATTTACTTATATAACAAATGTTTCTTGAGCACTTACTATGGGCCACTTACCTTGACAGCTTTTCAGAATGAAATCATGAACAAGGCAGAGACAGTGACTGCTTAAAGGAGCTTAGTCAGGGAAAAATTGAAGAAGCCAAATTGTAGCATGATCTCTGTGCTTGGTTGCGGAAGCTCAGGGAACATAGGAGCCTGATGCTCACCCAGTCTTCCCTGGACACAGTGTTAACACTTAATTGTCCAGAAAATACCTCCTGGTTCAAATAACATAGCTGAGGAGGGAGTCCCATATTGATCTTAAGGTCATGTTGGGCACACTTAGTTTTATCAGTCCATCATTGCAAAATATTTCTCAAGGTCTCCTCCCTTTGTCCATCAGCACTGCTGCTGTATTGGGTCCCTGCAGTGGTCTTCTACCTGGTCCAGCTTTGCATGCCTTGTTCTGGCCTTTCCCTCACATTGATCATCATCAGAATAGTCAAGTTGTAGGAAAGTTGAAGAGCGGTCCGTGGGGGGATCTGGCCTCACTGGCTTGGTAAACACATGTCCTTTCTTTTGATGTCAGACCCTATAACCTTTTGATTATCCCTATTTTGCAACCTCTCCATCCACCACACCTCTCTTCCCTCACCCATCCTGCGGCAGCCACACAGCCTTCTTGTTGCCTTCCTCTCAGCCTCTGGACTTTTGCACATTTTATTCCCTTAGCTGGAACACACTTTACCTGGATGAGAACTGTTCATCTTGTATATCTCCAGTCAGTGTTCATTTCCTTTGCCCCTTTCTCAGTCCCAGGCCTTCTGAGACTCTTTTGTTTTAGGTTCCCCTGTTCCTGTAGTCCTTTGTTGCAGCCCTTTGCCTTGTTGACAATGTCAATCAATTAACACTTTCCCCACCAGGTGCTGGGCTCCACCTGGGCAGAGACAATGGACACTGTTATAATTCCCTCTCTCAGGGAAGTGCTTGGCCCATAATGATGCTCAATAAATATCCTTGATAGGTAAGCATAGCTTCGAAAGCAGGTGTCTTTGCATTAAACCCATCACCCTCCAGGCCAAATTCTTGATCTGTTCTGAGCAGCCTCTAAATCATTCGGATGCGGAATAGTACCAAAGGCCAAGGTGTCCTTCCTTGTAGGGTATTGGAGAAATGGACCCCAGTGTGTCCCTTCTCTCTCCCTTCCTTGGTCAGGGAGAACGTGGCGGTGCAACCTGGGAGCAGGGCTTTGCCAGAGTGACTGGCCCCTGGCAGGTGAGAGGAGCGCAGGCCTCTTCCATGCGTGCCTGCGGTATGCGTGAGCAGCCAGAAGGGGGCGGCAGAGAGACAAGAGTGGTCCACGGAGGAGCCCAGCTCCGAGCCCAGCCGCGCGAACCCACCGAGCCCGCGCTCAGAAGCCCGATCTCCCACCGACAGGCCTCTGGGTTCGGGAGACTGCCGAGTCCTTTCTCTTCCCTAAGTGCAGGCAGAGCCCCCTGGAGCCATGGCTAGCCCTTCTGGCAGCCCCGAAGACTCGGGCAAGCTCAGATGCAGGGATGGCCGGCAGAGGAGGGAGGAGGAGGATGCCCCTCCGGAGGAGAAGAGATTGAAGCTGGGGCTGGAGGGAGGAAGCGCAGCGCAGGAGGAAGGAGAAGACGCGCCACGTCTGGGCAGGGAAGAGACCGGCACCCAGACAGGTGGCGAAGGCAGAGGTGTAAGTGAGCGGGGGCGCAGGAGGGACTGGGGCTAGAGGTGGGGTGGGGCGGACAGGATGCTCCCCGTCGGCCGTCAGGTCCAAGTTGATAATTGGGCAGCAACTCCTGCGGGCAGGCGCGGCGTGACAGCTCGTGGGGACCTCCTGAGAAACTAGATGCTTGGTTGTTGGTGGCAACCCTCTCCTTGTTTGTGTAGCATTGACTCGCTGATTCGCCCACGACGTTGTCGTCGTTTTTGTCTGGGAGACCGGTGGGTTCTGCAGTTAGCTAAAAAGGGGAAGGGGAAGCTCTGTGTCCTGGGGACCCCCAGAAGGGGAAGGAGGTGAGGTGAAGAAGGGCTCTGAGCAGCCCTCAACCTTCAGCTCCCTCCTGGGCAGTGCTGTTTTAGGTGTCTCTCTTGGACTTTACCGATTGTGTTTCTCTCACTGGGTAGGGGCTTGGGTGGGCAGTACCCTAGCACAGGTTCTGCGAAACCCTGCCCTGTCAGCATGTGGCCTGGCAGCAGCTCACCCCATGCCCCTCACCTGCCCTGCATCTTCCTGTCATTGCTTCCCAATCTGGTTGGGCAGTGAGAGTTGAGAGAGAAGGCAGGTGGCTTTCATCCCCAAAGTCACTCTCCTCTCCTTATTCTTTCAGAGAGGGACAGTGAGGCAAAGTTCTATGCATCCTCTCAGGTTCTACCTGGCTGTGGTCCCTACTGGCCGAGAGTACATGTGAGGGTGTTTTGTTGCATATGTGCATGGTTTTGTGAGTCACTGGACATGTGTGGGATAGAGCTCAGCGGCCAGCTTGACCCCTTGGTTCCGGCTTTCTGCTTCCTCATTGAATCTTCCAGTTGTGACCTGGCTGACCTTACATTTGGGGAGCACATGAGCCTGGAGGACAGATGAGGGCTGGCTGGGTAGCCATCCCCATGGCAAGGGCTGCCACCTTGAGAGTTTTTAATGGATAATGGCATTGACCTTTTTGTTTCTTCCAAATTTTTTATTCTTGACTGTTTGCTTGGCTGAGGTTGTCTTAAAAATTTGATTAGTGGCTAGTGAGCCCCAGGAGAGAGTTCCCATTCTTTCTCCCAAATCCACATAGGTGGCTGCAGCATGCCTCCATTCACCAGGCTGCATCAAAGCCCAGCTAAGCCAGAGGGGAGCTGATCCTGGGCTCTGATTTCACCTCCCTGTGGCTGGGATTGTGATTAGTCTGTGGGCCACCTGGACACTAGAACCAGGTGAATTCTCTCTGAGCTGCCAGGAGAAGGACAGTTCTTATGGAAGGTTTATTGGGACACATCATGGAAAGAGTGAGAGGGATGTGTCACAGTGTGGTGAGAGGAGAGGCCCTGGGTCAGAAACATGATTATGGGGGCAGTGCAGTGCTATGAAACTTTTACTGTTAGAAACTTCTGTCTCCATCACTTCCCTCATTACTTGGGACTTTGCCAAAGACCATGATATGAGAATACAACAAAGTGACCAAGTGCAGTGGGATGTAAAAATGTGAGTTTGAATCTTGGCCTGGCCTTCCTTTGCTGGGTGACTCAGGGCAAGTTACTTCACCTCTCCGAGATTTAGTGTCCTCACTGGTGAAATAGATATGTCAATAGGGTTTCATGGGGTTATTATTCTTGAGATTAAGTAAAGTTTATCAATAGAAAGCATTTAGCATTGAGCCTGGCATATAGCATGTGCTTAATAAATGTGATTTAGTACTGAAATTTACTCCAGGTGTCTCACTTGCTGTCATTTTTGCCTCTGGGGGTGCATCACAAGAGGAAAGTCTTAGGCCAGAATCTCCATTTTAAATGCTTTCTGAAGGTTAAGAAATTATGGGGAGTTGATGAAATTTTTAAAAGAGAAACCCCATTGAACTTTTTGGTTCATAAAGGAAAATGGGGATCTCAAGGTTTGAAGAATTATGTCATAACCAGACAGAAACTGCCCTTCTTTCCTGAATTCTGAATCCAATTTTCTCCTTTTGGGACACTGGATCTTCTGGGGGAAATGGCCCTTCACAGCAATGGTGTCTTGGTTTTTAAGTTTAAAGGTTGGCCAAGCTTGTGCTGCTCAGAATGCCCATCAGATAGGTTTCTCCTCCTTTGTAGTTTCTATAGGGATATTTTCTTTAAAGAACCCAGGAAGCAGTTTTGGACTGGTGCCAGGAGCAGCAGCTATTTCTTTGAGGAGAGCCCATTTCTTCACTCACAGACTATGTCCAAATGGATCAAGAAGAATAGAATGCTTTTTCAGAAATTTTTGTCTGTGTAGACCATTAGCTTGGCTAAACTGTTAAAAAAACATCCTTGTTCTTTAATAGATTATTTTTAGGCGCAGATCATTTTGAGCTTTTCTCTGCAGAAGCTGCATGGGCATCATCTCCCTGTCTGTGTTTTATCTAGACATTTTTTAAAGATAAAATACCCTTTCCCTTCACTGGGTTTGGTACTTTGCATGGCTGTGGTCTACATGTGACTGGTTGTCCCTATGAGTGGCTCTGTCCTTGAAGGGGAAGGAAGCTGCTACCTCTGGTGGTTGCAGTGGGGTGCTTTTAGGAGGTAAAATGAGGCCCCAGGAGCTATCTTAGTGCAGAGTCCTGTTGGAGGTGTGGCCGGAGGAAGGTATGAGCCTAGTGAGGGCTGATCCCCAAGCAGGGATCAGAAGTTTCACAGACTCCTTTTGCCCCCTTCAGGACCAGGGCTGCTGAGAAGATATCAAAGAACTGATCCTCCCAGAGCCTTTATTGACTCCTTTAAAGTGACCCCAGGGTGAGTCTGGCCTGCAGCTCTTCCTGAGGGGAGAGAAGGATCTCTTCTAGGCCATTGGTTATCAACATTAGCTGTTGGTTATCAACATTAGCTTAGTTCAGTTTTGCTCAAGATCAGGAAGCTGGACATAGACTTCTGGCTTGTGCTGGGCTGAGCTGAAATCTCCTGATGAAATCCCCATTCAGGAGTCCCCAGGGTTGAGACCAGAATAGAGTGGTTAACGTCAGCAGGGTGCCCCCCTATAGAGAGGAGTCCAGACTGCAGGTCTTTCCTTTCTCACTGGTGAAGGTCTGCACCTGGGTATCTCAGCTTTGCCACTAGTGACATTTGGGGCCAGATCATTCTCTGTTGTGGGCAGCTGTCCTTAGCAGCATCCCTGGCCAAAGCCACTGGATACCATTAACACTGCCTCTCCATCACCAGTGTGACAACTGAATATGTCCCCAGACATTGCCAAATCGTCTAGGGCTTGGGGAGGATGCAGATGAAATCACCTTGTCTGAAAGCCACTGTTTTTTTTTCTTTAAATTAACATATAATGTATTATTTGCTTCAGGGGTACAGTTCTGTGAATCATCAGTCTTACACAATTCACAGCACCTACCATAGCACATACCTTCCCCAATGTCCATAACCCAGCCACCCTAGCCCTCCCCGCCCACCCCCCAGCAACTCTCAGTTTGTTTCCTGAGGTTAAGAGTCTATTATGGTTTGTATCCCTCCCCAGTCCCATATTGTTTCATCTTTTCTCCTACCCTCCAGGACCCCCTACACTGCCTCTAATGCCTCATATCAGAGAGCTCATATGATAATTGTCTTTCTCCAATTGACTTATTTCACTCAGCATAATAGCTTGCAGTTCCATCCATGTCATTGCAAATGGCAAGATTTCATTCTTTTTGATGGCTGCATAGTATTCCACTGTAGAAATACCACATCTTCTTTATCCATTCATCTGTTGATGGACATCTAGGTTCTTTCCATAGTTTGGCTATTGTGGACATTGCTGCTATGAACATTCCGGTGCACGTGCCCCGTCAGATCACTACATTTGTATCTTTGGGGTAAATACCCAGTAGTGCAATTGCTGGGTAGCTGCATTTTCAGCTTTTTGAGGAATAGGGTAGCTGTATTTTCAGCTTTTTGAGGAATCTCCATACTGTTTTCCAGAATGGCTGCACCAGCTTGCATTTCCACCAACAGTGTAGGAGGGTTCCCCTTTCCCTGCATCCTTGTCAACATCTATCATTTCCTGACTTGTTAATTTTAGCCATTCTGATTGGTGTGAGGTGGTATCTTACTGTGGCTTTGATTTGTATTTCCCTGCTGCTGAGTGATGTTGAGCACTTTTTTTTTTTTTTAAAGATTTTATTTATTTGACAGAGAGAAACACAGCCAGAGAGGGAACACAAGCAGGGGGAGTGAGAGAGGGAGAAGCAGGCTTCCCGCCGAGCAGGGAGCCCGATGTGGGACTCGATCCCCGGTCTCCGGGATCATGACCTGAGCCGAAGGCAGTGACTCAACCAACTGAGCCACCCAGGTGCCCCCGATGTTGAGCACTTTTTCATGTGTCTGTTGGTCATTTGGATGTCTTCTCTGGAGAAATGTCTGTTCATGTCTTCTGCCCATTTCTTGATTGGATTATTTGTTCTTTGGGTGTTGAGCTTGAGGAGTCCTTTATAGATTTTGCATCTTAGCCCTTTATCTGATATGTCATTTTGAAAGCCACTGGTTTGTACTTACAAAAATGTTTCAGAGAATAGGTGTTAAATTTGGATTGTGCTGCACCACTTATGAGGTATAAAGCCTTGGGAAATTTATATAACCTCCCCATGGGTCTCAGTTTCTTTATCTATAAAATGGAGATAGTGAGATAAACCTCAGTGGAAGGTTGTGTGGGCATTTAATACAATCTAAGATAATAAATGGAAAAGGCTTAGCATAGCATTTAGAAATGAAAAGCACAAAACAAATGGTCATTTCCATTTTTACTTATTTGGGTGAGTTAGATTCTGTCTTCCATCCCCTTACCCATTTGGTGAGGTACAAGGGGGAAATATCATCCACCTAAACCTTAGGTTGGATTCGGGTAGCATTTTAGCTTTCCCCATGGAACTCACTGGTTTCCCTCCAGTTTCCTCCTTGCTTCTCTGGTTCCCAGATTCTAGGAAGCAGGGCTGTGGGGATTCAGAGCAGGTAGCACTCAGTTTATTCCCACACTGGAGAATTCCAAGCTTGCCATGACAGGGCTTTTGGACCAACATCTGGGTTTCTGGATTCCCATTTGAACACAGCTGGACTCCACAGGGCTGAAGCTCTCTGCTGAGATATAGATATTTCCCTGGCAACGATCTCTTAAGCTGACATGAAGATATGGCCACCCACTGGAACACGGTGCTGCATGGGCTCTCCTATAATTTGTGAGGCAAATGTCTGAGGATTGCAGAGTAAAAGTGAGAAACTATAGGAGGTTCCCGCATCCTCTGAGGGCCAAAAGTAGGTACAGGTTGGTTGAGGGTCCTCCAAGGAGGAAGAAGGCATAGAAGGCATTTCTTTCAGTGAGAAAGGAGAGTTATAGACCACATACTAGATAGTTCAGACCACTCTGGAGAGACAGGTGCCTCTGTGTCTGCAGTAGTTTTGGATTGTGAGCTGTGTATCCCTTAGCTTTAATCATTTCAGAAATATTTAACCCCAGTACTGGCAAACCAGAGTGTGATTTGGGCTTCTCAGCTGGAAAGACACAGACTGTCTTCAGATGTCCTCCTGGTTCTTTTCATTTCACTGAGATTGTTTTTGTCCTTTTGTATTCTTGGGAACATGACTTGGAGCTGAAGGAGCAGGAGGGAGACCAGTTTAGGGTTGGGACAGGGGTTTCTTCCATGGATGTGGTGGCTGGGATAGTTGTGCTGGTAGTGGATAGAATTGAATGCCTGAACAGAGGAAAGCTTATGCGACGTAGTAAGGACTTAAGTATCTATTTGTTATGGCAATGAGAAAGAAGCAGGGGCCGGTTGACCTCCAGAATGACAGGGAAGACTATGAATTTGATTTTGGGCTCTGGCTGAGTTTGCTCTTAGACCCAGGTAACAATGTCTAACAGGATAGATAGGTCTGCAGTTAGAGATTCAGATTTGAGAGTCATCAATGTAGATGGTACTTGGGGACATGGGAACACCTGAGGTTGACTGGAGAAACAGTGGAGGGGCAAGAAGAGGGGCTTTGGTATAAACCCAAAGAAATCTTAAAGATGATAGGAGAAGAATCCATGAGAGGGATCAGAGGAGCATCAGGCAGAGGACATGTGGCTTCATAGAGGAGGAGAGAAGGTTGAAGGTTGGTTGTATTGAAGAAAGCCTGTTGGATTTGATGTATCATTCTCATGGGCTCTTGCTGGAATTTCAATGGAGGCTGTTGTGGGGGGCACTAGGATTCTTCCTCAGCCTGGGAATTTCAGCACCTAGCTGGGGTGTGTGCACTGAAACATGGGACACTCATGGTCTTGACTTTCTTGCAAAACTATAGTTTGTGGGGGCGCCTGGGTGGCTCAGTTGGTTGAGCGACTGACTGCCTTCGGCTCAGGTCATGATCCTGGAGACCCAGGATCGAGTCCCACATCTGGCTCCCTGCTCAGCGGGAAGCCTGCTTCTCCCTCTCTCAGTCCCTCTGCTTGTGTTCCCTCTCTGGCTGTGTTCCTCTCTGTCAAATAAATAAATAAAATCTTTAAAAAAAAAAAAACCAAAAAAACAAAAAAAAACCCCACTATAGTTTGTGTACATGACTCCAGAGCTTTCTGTTCTCCTCACAACACTCAGCTGCAGTTTTCTACATTACCTTGGAAAAAGACCCAGCCTTGGTGGAGACCCCTGCCCTGGCAGTGTTTCTTGGCACAAGATGGTACCATTGGGAGACCTTCACCTCTCAACACTGAGAGCTCTTTTCATTCCTTTTCCAAGTATTTGAGCAGCTCCTATGTGCCAGGTGCTGGTCTAGGTGGTGGTCTACAAAATGGATTCCTGTTCTCCCAGAGACCCTACTCTTGTGGTAGAGACAGACTCTGGTCCATAGGCCAATGCTGGTCCCCTGCTTGTGATTATAAATAAAGTTTTAGTGGCACCCAGCTGCATCCATTCATATACATATTGTCTATGGCTGCTTTCCTGCTCTAATGGGAGAGTTGAGTAGTTGGGAGAGACTGTGTGGCTCACAGAGCCAAAAATATTTACCCTGAGACTCTCAGGTTAAGGGGACTTGCACCCACATGGTGTCCCATGATGGTGTGAGTACATCTGACCTTGAAATATGTACAGCCTTGAGAAGGGGTTGCAGTAAAAGTGCTCAACTTGTAGGATTCCAAGGGAAGGGGTGACAGGTCCCCCACTCTTAACTTTATGGGTCTTTGGTGTCAGGGACAGGACGGGGGTTCTGAGTGGACTTTCCTCACCCCTGTGACAGTGCACCAGACTAGGATCATGCACGTTTTGAATGAGGAGACCAAAAGGGGGACTGGGAAATAGTGACTGATTCCCTTCTTAAGAATTTCCCTGGGGCGCCTGGGTGGCTCAGTTGGTTAAGCGACTGCCTTTGGCTCAGGTCATGATCCCGGAGACCCGGGATCGAGCCCTATATCGGGCTCTCTGCTTGGCCGGAAGCCTGCTTCTCCCTTCTCTCACTCCTCCTGCTTGTGTTCCCTCTCTCGCTGTGTTTCTCTCTGTCAAATAAATAAATAAAAT